>CM070109.1:9110903-9138403 GCA_036178185.1 Liparis tanakae
CATGGCCCCCACACCTGAGAGCAAAAGAGATGTGGTCATCACGACACCATCACGGGCTCATGGAGCTGGAGCCCTTCTTTTCTCTTGGGAAACGGAGCTCTGGGCTCCTGCCGTCCTCGTGGAGATGGCGTCTCTCACCGATCTTGTGGAAGAGCTCCGGCAGCTGCACCTCCACCTTCTCCCGCTGGAACATGTGGTACTCGGCCTGCTCGCAGATGGGCGGGATCTGGTTGAACTGCCGCGCCACAGAGTACGCTTCCTAAAGGAGGCGGGGGGGACAGAAACAGGCTCACACACAGCAGTACGGCATCGGAGGGATTGAGAGGTCACCGTGGAGTTATAAAAGGTCACAGTATAGAATGTCATCATGAGAAGTCAGAGTTTAGTGTATGCCAGAAAAAAACATAAATAGAAACATGTCATACTATACAGGTACGACATAAAGTATAAGGAACATTAATGAAGACCAGGAACATGCAGGATACAGCAAGGTCAGGAGTGAGAACTCCATGGTCTATTTTGTAAATTACTATTTGCTCTGCTTATTTGTCTCACCATGATCTCCATGGGGCTCCAGCGGGATGTCCCCCAGTACATGGCCATGCCTTGGTTTATCACATAGGTCATGGCTCGAACCGTTTCTGCAAGTAAAAACAAATAAACAAATACTTTTAATTTCCGGATTTTCATCCCGTTTCATTGCCGCTCTATGGAGGAAGGATAGCTCGATGCTTGATAACGATCGGGGCGTCCCAGACGAGATCAGGACCGCCAGGAATAATAAACAGAGGCTCGTCGCCCCTCAGTCACGCTGCAGCCCTCGCTCTATTCACCTCACCGGTGTAGCAAAAGAATTGGCGAGACGTTTACGTCAAACAACGGCAGCTACTTTGGCCTAACGAGACACTGAAGCACCGTGAAGGAGCCGAGGCGGGGAGACGACCTCTGACCGACCTCCGTAACCAAAGGGGAGCGTGGCACTGGAGCGGATACACACGGTGTGGCCGAGCCACACGCAGTCAGCGCTCTGCCATTTAAAGGTCTCCAGCGTCAGTATACATGTCCTCGCTCTGACTGTGGAGGCACCGGGACAACATGCAGCAGGTAAAAATAGATGTTTCAGTGACAAGAGGTTTGAGTATCCGAGTGTTGGCATGGCAGTAGTCATAGAGACAGAAAAGAGGATTTATTCAATACGACTAAACGTGGTTAAGTGTGTGAGAGGGACATAAAACCGATAAAGTGCAACAATAGTAGAATTACCTTCCATAGGTGTATTAGGGTCCGGTCTGTTCGCAAACACCACATCCACGTAGTCAAGCTGCAGTCTTTCTAGAGAAGCTTTTAAACCTGGAAAGAAGCCCCAGTTAGTGCGGTGATAGTGAGTCTGGAGAGCATTCTCAAACCGTTTATTGTCCCCAACAGTTTCCCTGCACACCTAAGAGTGGGTCAATTAAAAAAAAGGAAAAGAAGCCTTGATTCCCCTAAAAGCCAAAGCATCCAATCAGAAGATCATTTATTACTGCATGGTCAGCATTTAATCCGATAACCTGCGGCGCGGCTACTTACCTTCTATAATGTGTTTTCGGGATAAACCTCTTTCGGTCTCCGCTCTAAAGAAAAACAAAAAAACATTTTTATTTTTAATTTTATGAACAGATCAACGACGCGACCTGCCAACATAAATAATGAATCTGACATAAATGTTTTTTAAAGTACCTGAAAACAAATCAGTTTGTATCCCATGACCAGAAGACTGGAACATAATCACACACACACACACAGGAGGATGGTTTCTCATTTGAAACTTACTTTCCACCCCAGAAGATCTTTGTTGTTATCACCAGAGTTGAACGTCTGAAAAAATTAAATTAAAACACATCTGTTACAACATCTGCCAAACACTGAGAAGTATAGCAAAACAAATCAAAAACTTATGATTAGGAGGAGCTGGTGTCCTCGAACGTCTACACCCACCATATATTATACGGTTTTACAGATGGGATGAAATGCTCCGACACCCGCTTAGGGCAATCATACGTTTCCACATTATTCTTTCAGTGTCACACGCAACCACATCCCATAATATGTAAAATGTGTGACTGTGCCAGAACCCGACCGGCGCCGATGAACGCGCGTTTGAAGGCGTATCACCTGACAGTGCGAGACAAATGTCCAGGACAGATAAAGTAGAGGATAAGGATGAGAAGTTCATCCATTATTTAGCATCTCTGAGGAGGGACACGGGAGTGTGGGCACGGCTCGGCTGCACGCATTAATCTTTCATCTCCCTACCTCACTGTTCCAGTTCAAAACACACAGCCTCCCAATATGTGCAAAGCAGGATATGATACTAGATTAGGGATGCCGGCTGGGGCGGAAATTAAAAAAAACAAAAAAACTCCATTTAAATGGGCCTCATACCTCCATCCTTTCTTCTTTATGATGTTTCCGAGCACCACCTCTGCCCTGTGAAGCACACAGAGACGAGATTAAATACAGATCGTTTTGAAAAGATAAGAGCGTTGACGCCTGACTGTGTGAGGAATGATGTTGAGTTAAAGAAAGCGCTCCAACACACACTGTAGAAAGCATCAAAAGGAGCTTTCAATGGAGCGAGCACCTGTTCAGCACTGCTGTGTGAATTAGCTGCCAGGTCACGGAGCCTTGGACCAGCTGTGCTGCGGAGACGCCACTATGTCACTGATTAGCAGCCACCGGGGTGCTAATAAGTGACATTATGATCAACAAGGGGCTCATTAGGGCCGGGCAGAGCCCCGTCCGCCGGGTCGCTCTGCAGGCCTCTCCCTCTGCGTCTCATTAATAGTTTACAGTGTTCACATGAAATGCATCTGGTGATCCTCAAGAGATAAAACAACGCAGCTACTGACAGTTCTTTTGGATACATGTGGGGTGCATCGATTAAGCAAGCCGGCTGCTCTAATCGATGCCATTTTTAAATAAATGATGTTTTGTTGTGTTAGAAGTGTTGTGGGAAATCTACAAAGACCATGATAGATGTCATCTATGGCGAGACGGTCTGACTCGTGTTTATGGCAATCAGAAGGATTTAAGCAAAGCGGCAACACATTCACTAGTTTCAGCTTTTTTGGTGTGAATATTTTTCTGCTCTTCTTTGTGTATTCAAGAAAATCATCTAATAATCAATGAATGAAAATTAAATGAACTGCCAGTTGCAGCCCGAGCCTGGCGAGCGGTTACGTTACCCCGGAGGGAGATGTCCAGACAGCGAGCTCTGATGATTTCTCTATTTACTTCAGGGTGGACTGATACACACGTGATACCAAATGGATGTTTATTTGGATGCTTTCAGATTTTCAGAAATTCTACAATGGACGTCACTTTCTCAAACAGGGCGCTGATCCTCCTGATGCTGATGAACAGTTGGAAAGACCGCTTTCTGGGGTCAGTTCACAATGTCCCCTCCGATTATCAAACAGTTATCGCCCAGCTCTTCTTTTCTGCCATTTTTTATATTAAATTCATTGTATTATTACTGAGAAACAAACTGTCACTCATTTTGAGAATAAATATATTCACATAATTAATGAGGGTGTGAAAAATTTCCTTAATAAACATTAAACAATTAAAGCATTTCACACCCTAATCTCCCTCCAATTCCGCCAACCTCTCTTCTCCCTGACAGGACTAGTGAATAAAGGTGAACTACATTTATTGTATATGTGATTCTACACATTTTTCTGGAAATGAAATTGCATTTTTTTATTTTATTCTACTCTTCTAACCACTTAGAGCGCTTTACACAACATGTGTACACACACACACACACTGATAGCAGGGGGCTGCCATCCTATCAGGATCAAAGCGTTCACACAAAATGCACGCACACACACACACACACACACACACACACACACACACACACACACACACACACACACACACACACACACACACACACACACACACACACACACACACACACACACACACACACACACACACACACACACACAATGTATGTCTTTGCTCCAGCGCTGAGTTGGTGTGATGACTTATGACAGAAACCAACAACATCATGTTGCATTATTCATGCATTTACAATATTTTATTACTTTCCGATTATGCTTCCAATGTGTCGCTGGTTTCAGACAATCTCATGTAATTACTGCATCTGGAGCAAAATGACTAAGCCTGAAATAAATGATTACATTCCAATGCTTTGCTGCCATATGTGTTTGTTGATAACAGCAGCTCCACGGGAAACACACACACACACACACACACATATATTGCATATTGCAAATGATAAGCTGGTTAAGAATCACAATCAATATCTAAATATCCGTATGTGCTGAACGTTTGTTTGATGTCGGTCACACGCACGCCAAAACAAACCGCCAACTGCCATGTGTTGTGCATGAGTAGCAGAGTGTGAGCACGGCGGAGCGTCCTCATTTATCTGTCCACGCTCGCAAGGTTACCGCCGCCGCCTGTACAGCCACCAGCACCTACACTTCAGGTACCGCAGGTCGGCCTGATGAAGGAGGCGCAGTAAGCCAGAACCAAGGGCTTCACATGAAAGCCTTTTCCATTCTGATGAGCAGAGTGTGTGATTGGCTGTACTTGTGTGTATATGTGTGTGTGTGTGTGTGTGTGTGTGATAGAAGCTCCTCTTCGCTGCTCTGCGGCGGAAGTTATCAGGAGTAACACCTGTGCGACACACACCGTGCTGTGTGGCACGCCGTCGCAAACATTTGCACCCGTCGAACAATTTTGTCCTTTCTCGCAAACCGTGGTCGGTTTTATGGAAGTGCGATGATCAAAGTCATCGTTGGGGTCAAAGATCATCCGTGTCTGGCCCTCCGTCCCAAAACAAACCGATGGATGAAAGCTCCCCCTGAATAATGAATCATGTGTTGATGACGTTGAGCAGAACAGCTGCTGAGGAGAACTCCGGAGACCTGCTGCGTGTTGCTCCTCTTTTTGTTTTGTTTGGATTTTTCTTTTCTGAGACTCTGATGCAAAACCAGGCTATTCTTTAGAGGATCAAAAAAAGGGGCTTGGTGATGTTAATCAGAGATACTGTTTGCCAAGGATAATCCCCTAGATTATTTCAAAGCACCCAAGTTACTACAAAGCCAGATTAATCCATGCTGGAATTTGAATCATCACTACAAACAGCATGAAGGCGACACAAGGCTGCTTTCTGAAGCTAAAAATACCAACACTGGCTGTGCTGTAAATTTAGACCATGACTATGAATATGTGGACCCTCGTGAATGCAGTAACGGGGGGGACGAAGAGTTGGAGATCAATTGGAGATCAAGGGTGGAGACGTAAATCTGTTGTGTCCACAAACAAATGTTGATCATATGGATGCAAAAGGTGTAACAGTTTAGCTCCATGCTTTTCTTTTTGCATTAGTTGTTTTCATCCTGTCTCACTAACTATCATGTCATTCCAGATCCTGCTTCCTGTCTCGTTAGTCTAACTCCCTTCACCTGCCTCTAATCACTCCCTCGTTAGTCCCTCATTCCCTTCACCTGGTCCTCACGCCCTTCTCACCTGCAGCCCCTCCCCTCGTTAGTCCCTCACTATTTAGCTCCCTCACTTCCGCTTGTCCTCTGACAGATTGTCTTGTATTCTTCGTGACCTCAAGCCCTCCCGCGTTACCAAGTGTGTTTATCTGTTCCCGTCTGTTTTAGTAAATTATTCTCTAGTTCTGTCTCCTGAGTCGTGCATTTGGGTCCAGCCTAATACTCCCGTGACAAAAGGACTTTGTTCCTGGAAAGACAAAAATATGTATTTTTCTTTTTAAAGTAAAAACTTTGACTTGCTCAAACAAAGCCCTATTGTACAAGAATGAAGTCAAAGCTGCTGCACATCAAACTGAAACTATATGTGTGAGCACGCCGAGAACTCTAGCAAGGGAAGTCTCCATTTGGTTTTTGTATTATTTGGTGTTACTGCTCACTGCTGTGGGACCTGGGGCACAGGGTACACTCACTTCCCAGCAGCGTAGACTTCCGCTGTGTCAAATAGATTGATGCCATTTTCATAGGCCAGAGTCATCAGCTGCTCAGCCGTCTGTGGAGAGATCAGGGGAGAAGGAAGAGAGAGGGGAAGGATGGGAACACTGATGTGAGGTGTTAAGACTTCAATTATGAAACTTATTTCACGAGGCTGAAGGCCTCCGTGGCTGTGCCGTCCTACAACATGTGTTTATTCTCCAGCTGTTGACTCCCTCTGGCAATGTGTTTTCCCAATAAGTAAAAATAGGATTCTAGAGCAACCCAGGATGTGTCAGATCATGTTGAGGGTTTCCATTCCCCACCGTTGACTGATGGAGGATGACAAAGTCCATCTGCTCTCACCTCATCCGTTATCTGTCCACCGAACGTCACCCATGTTCCTGCAGAGGTTGACAGGGGGGTGGGGTCAGAGGGCAAGTATCTACACATACATGTGCACACAGAGGAGCAAGTAAACAGAGATAATATATGATCCGCACAAGTGATATTGCACATGGTGTACAAGAAAAGAAAAGATCAAAACAACAACAGAGACAGTTTGGATCATACATTTGAGCCATTTCTACTGGAACTTCCCTCTGAACTACATTCTATGTAAAAACACTCGTCTTCCTAGAAAAGAAAGGACCATGGGGTTACGAATTCTCACACATCTGCTAGACAAAGTCTTTAGTTGTGCAGTGAAACTCCTCAGAGCGTCTCATGAAGGAAAGGTTTCTTACCTAATCCGAGGCAGGACACCCGCAGACCTGACTTCCCAAGGTTTCTGTCAAAACAGAGACAATCACATTAACGTTGATGCAGCACGAAGGCACACTGACTTGTGTTGTTCTGCACTCTGGTGGTGGCTACGACCATTAGGACTTTAAGCCTCATTCTTAAATTGATTGAGCGAGTGATGAATACATAAACGACCCTATCACTCTTTCGTTATGTGAGGCAAGCACGTTACTGCAGTGGGAACTTAAAGCTGTGCAAGCTAAGAAGGACAAGGGTTTGTATGTGGATCTGTTTTGACACATGTACATTGGATACGTAGGAAGGACAGTAACACGAGTGGTGACAATCAGTGTGTGTGTGTGTGTGTGTGTGTGTGTGTGTGTGTGTGTGTGTGTGTGTGTGTGTGTGTGTGTGTGTGTGTGTGTGTGTGTGTGTGTGTGCAGTGCAATGTCAGAGAGGAAGTGGGTCTTAAGCAGGCCCACCATGACATATACTGAAATTTGTCACAGCACACCAGGACCCGTCAGCCACCATCTGACTAAAACCCCCCACAGCCATAGGGAAGCTCCTGAAGCTGGCGGCCCTGAGCCCATCGCAGACGGACCGCTCTGCTGACAACCACAGCGTTAGTCGGGCGAACCTTTACATCTTTAAAGACATCCATGGCTGCTTGTTCAAAGGAAACACTGGACGATTGGAGTTCATCTTCAGACTGTATTAGTTTCAATAGACCACTGATCTTAGAAATGATTAAACACAGAGATGCAGTGTGCTACCCCATGTCAACCTATTTCAAGCTGGCAGAGTAAAAAGATAAAATAAATGTGGCATCAGAGATGATGTAACATGTGCAGGAGTCAAAGTGAGCATGTGGGTGGATATCTAATATACTGCCTGTATAGAAATATAGTTGAAATGAAAAAGAGTCGAGAGGAGGACGGAGGATCGGTGTGTTGTGTAGATGTGTGTGTGTGTGTGTAGATGTGTGTGTTCTACGACTGTGTGTTTGAGTGGGACTGTGTGTGTGCGTGTGTTTTGTGAAGCCATGATAAGATTGATGCATTGCTGCATTGAGGAACAAAACATTTAATGTGGTCTGAATACAGAGTCCCCCAAAACCGTTTAAAATAAATATGTCAATCTCCTCTAAGTGGGGAACTCTTTCCAAGTGTGGTGAAACCAACGCTTTAGGTTTATTTTTGATGCATCTCTATACACGTTCTGTTTTGTTAAAGTTAATCCAGTTAAATATTCACTTTATCATTCAACCTCATTAGTTCCACTCTTTCTTCACTAAACCACCATGCATCCCTTCTTTTCTGACTGAAGATATATCAAATCACAACGAAAGTCAACCTTCAGTCATCTGAGGTTTCAGTGAGATTCAGTAATATTGAAAGAATTATGAAAACATATCCATTTGTGTATTTGCGAGTAAAGCATTGGGGTCAAACATATTTACAACAAAAAACTTTGTTATAGAGATATGGTTTGGTCGGTGAGGTCTGTAATCGTGTTATAGTTTGAGTCTGAGAGAACGAGGCTGTCAGGTATGGGAGGAGCCTGCTGACTTATAGGCAAACACTGTCAGTCATCAGGGAGACGAGGGAAAGAAGAGGGAGAGAGAAGAGGGGCCCCAGGGGGACCAGACGCCCTCCCGGTGCACCACGGTGACAAGGTTAACTCAAGTCCCCTCTGGCAAACCACGAGAGCTCATCTACAATTAACTGCCTCTTAATTGCATGAGTAAAACAGCCCCTGGAGGGGCGGCTGCTCCACGTCACCAACGGAGATAAGCAAAACCAAAAGCAGCTTCCTGACCAAAATTATTACTGGAGTCTATTTAATCGTGTTTTTAATTAAAAATATAAAAAGTGCGTCTGGTGCAAAATAGCTTTTTCACTCAAAGTTCATCTCGACTGGACCTTTGAGCGGTTTGTCTCTAAACGCTGTCGAGTGCAACTCTACATTCAGCTCCGGGTCAGATGGAAGTCTTGTACTTTTCCAGATTTTAACACCTAATGTGATTAAATGAATTAGTGTTGCTGAATGTGTCGATGCATGTTCAGAGAAAGAGATGCCTGGTAAACCGGTCTAATGAGATTGTAGACTAGAAGCAACTGGATCGACACATGCGTCACGAGCTACACCGTTTTCATCAGCGTGTTGGGGCTTATCGCAAAGTGAAGCTCACTGCGTGCGTGTTGCATAAGCACGCTCTAAACACGAATACTGCACTAATACGTCACCACATTTAAGGAAAAAAAAGTAACCAAGATAACAGAATACACACGGCACTGCTCTTGCAGTTGTTCTTATTGTAAAGATGTCCCTTTGTCAGCAACATCATTGTGTTCAATATTTTACTAGCCTGGCCTCGAATGCTGCATTGTGTGTTGCTGCATTGTGCGTTGCAGCATTGTGCGTTGCTGCAGTGACCCTGTGCCAGGGCCGGCGAGCAGCCAGGCGTCAGGTTGCTGCTGAGCCTCAGCAGATATGAAGCACACAGTAAAGTCATCAGTAAAGTCATCTCTCACACCCTCCTCCGTGGTGAAGGAGACGCAGCACAGGCCCGGACCACCACCGCGCTGCAGCCCGGTGATGAGTAACATGGCGGCCAGAGCACATGTCCAGTCCGGTTGTTTACTTTGAAACACTAGGAATCCTTTCTAACATTAGCCTTCTGATCCCAATAGCCTGAAGCTCAAGTGGACAAGGCAAGGTTTTCATTTTGGTATGTTGGTTTATTTGATTACGGGGGGCTTGGAGATCTATTTGAGGCGTGTTTACACACAGGTTCCATTTCACTTCAGCTTGACACAAAGAATCCTGCTGGTTTAAGTCAGCTCTGCTGATGACTTTGGCTGCCATTGATGGAGGCTGACTTTGAAATAATGGAGGCTATTTTCCTTTAAGGTCAACAGGGACAGTCCTTTCAGAGGTCATGTGACCTTTCAGCCACGTATTACTGATTGATTGGGTCGTCGTCTCGGGAAGAAAAAACGTAAATATAAAAAAGAAATTATTCCTATTATTCTTCCCTATAGTTAGTGATATTTTATCACTGTTAACTGCGTAATTCGCGAGTCAATATGGAATCCAAATAATATCCTGAATAGTGCAGAAACTTCTACGAACCAAACACGGAAAACAGACGAGGAAATATAAATAACCAGCATGTCTCTATGCCTTGTATCAATGACATGACAACAGTCTGATCACTGAATAACCAACACAGAACCGACCGGTCGCTCGTACAGGCGACAAACACGAGAAAACAAACAGTGTGTTGTGTCACTTTGACACTCCGACTACACACATCTGCTGCTCCAGCAAAAACAACAAATCCTCAGGAAAGCGAGTCGCCGATGAGTTCAGACTACCGGGGCCTTTAACTCACAACTCATACAGAGCATCGTGAGAGCAGATCTACATGAACTTCTTTGCCAATTCAAAGTTCTATACCCAAACTCCCCCGTGAAGAGGTCGGTCACGGCGTGTGGAGGTGCCAAAGATACAGTGAGAGAGTACAGCGGGGAGGACTGGAGGCTGTGTGCGTGCGTGTGCGTGCGCGCGCGTGTGTGTGTGTGTGTGTGTGTGTGTGTGTGTGTGTGTGTGTGTGTGTGTGTGTGTGTGTGTGTGTGTGTGTGTGTGTGTGTGTGTGTGTGTGTGTGTGTGTGTGTGTGTGTGTGTGTGTGCGTGTGTGTGTGCGTGTGTGTGTGTGTGTGTGTGAGAGAGGACTTGCAGTCAATGTCAGCGGACAGGACAGGACAGGGTGATGAATGAGGACACAAGGTCACAGAGCTGGAACAAGAACGCGTTGAGAGATATGTTCACCGAGCAGAACTATTAATACGACCTCTATCATGGCTTCAAGTTCACAAACACACACAGAGCGAATGCCACGCGCTCCTGTTGGCTGCAGGTGGTTTCTTTCCTCCTCCGTTCGTGTTTATGTAACATCCAATCCACTTTCAGGAAACGGCGGCGGTTGAGAACGTTGGATTAGAAACGTCCCGACGAGACAATAAGAGAAGAAAAAAAAACAGCAACATTTCCCCCCCAAATTAAAATGGTAGCATTATCTGCATGAGCTGAACAGTAACAAGCATGCACTATTCATCCAGTCATCTTCCTCTCACAGGATGCATGAATGGCTGTGCCCTTCATTCTGCCACAAGGCTTTATTTACTAGCTACAGCTGGATGACCCTTTTAGGAAACGCAAAACATAAAAACTACATTCTTGTTTCAGATTTGCGAGGGTTCCAGTTGTGACTGGAGGTGAATGTGTAAAGACTTCCCTGAGCTGAACTGTTCTGGGAAACCCTCCTATCGGTTTTCTTTCAAATAATACAAGAATAAAACAATTAATTTAGCTCAGCATGAAAACCGGAACAGGAGGAAACAGCTAGTCTCGCTCTGTCAGAAATGAATCAATAGAAAATACTAAATTTGAAATGCCAGCACCTCCAAAGCGCCCTGATTAATACGTCACATTCTGATGTTCAACAGTCACGGACCCAATCAAGTAGCGAACACGGGCGTCTACGTCATCGTTTCTGAACTTCTAAGTTTAAAACCGTCCAGATATGCGTATTGAAGTGAATCACTGCCATGTGGACACGGCCGAGGATCCAATATCTTGTGAAGTTATCAAAGTTATTAAGACACTTCATGATCTGAATAAAGCTATGACTGCAAAAAGTGTTTCAACTGGTAAATTATGGAGGGCAAAACATTTGTAAATCTTCACAAAATCAAACATACAATACAATTGTGTCTTGCCATTGGAAACTTATAGGCAGGTCTTCAGACAGATGCCAGAACCACGTGGAGCCAATGACTTCAGGTTGTTAGGACACTTTGTTTCACAACATTGCATTTTATACGTCAGTATCACATGTTGAGTGATTACTTCCAGGCTAAATATCATCAATCAAACAATCCCTCTTTTAATTCACTGCTCAACTATTCTGTGGTACTGGAGAATACTCATGTTCATTTCACTGGGACTTTAAAGATGGTGGTCAATGACGGTTTATTTCTTTTTTACTTGGGCATAAACAGGTTTTCCTGATGCTGAATTTGTTTTACTTCTTACTTACAATGGCTCTAGTCAGGGATAATCAGACAATGCCCACAGGGCTGGACAATCTTCTGCTTTACGCTCCAGAGGAACGACGGAGAAACGTCCTCGAACCCCGGGGCTCCCGAGACCTAGCAATGGTTCTAATACGGTATTTGTGATGTCACACTGAGCTGTGCTCCAACATCCTGACATGCTTTTAAACTGACCATCGTAGTCAAAGTGCAGTAATATATTCATTGACAATCTCAACAAATTCAATATTTGATGGAAAACACTTATAGAAGGTAAACAAATGGTAAACTAAATGAACGTATTGCATTGAAAGAAGGCAGCAAACTAAATTACAGGAAGCTGCAACCATTTGTCTTTTAATGTATACGTTGTATTGTCAGAAAATATACAGCACATTCAATAATCCATTCATCGTTTTTTTTTGGGTTGGAATTAAAATTCTCTGGTATTAGCATTTTATTTAATTTCAATAGTTTTTGATTTCCTCAATCTTCTGATTCTGATTGTGTATTTTGGACCGTTGGTAAAACGAGACGTTTCAATATGTCCCCGTGGGCTTTGGAGAACTGTGATGGACATTTTTTAACCATAAGATAGAAATATTTATATAAAAAGGTTCGAACTGTACCAACTAGCTTCAATTAGCTTGTAAGAGCTCACCTTGCTGATGAAAAGGAGATGCGTTGGCGACTGTATTGACTTAGAGCAAGCGGCTCTGTGCCGGCTGCTGAAAGAGATTGTGTTGATGTTAACTCTTCATAATGAACACGCTGAGCTCGAGGCTGCAGGCGGCATGGGAGGTTCCCCTGCTGGCCTGTTCTCTAACTCTGAAGTAAGCTCAAACTCTGGCCCCCTGTCGACTTGCGCTACATTATTTCCTCAATCTCACATTACATAACATGCAGTTAAAGCGCTTCTCATGCAGAAATAAATGCTGAACACAAATCTCGCTGTCAAAACCAGTCTGTTGATCTGGTGCTCATTTGTAAATCTAAAGCCATCCCCTTAATTTAGGCAGAATAACGGCCTAGGGTGGCAGCGTTATGAATACACTAATCCGACACACGACATTCAAAACACATAACTGTGCACATGTACGGGACTTTGGACTAAATCATTAAGTTAAATATAATTCCTGCCCACGTATATTATAAAAACAGTATAAACTGACTGACTGTAATTCAGATGGGGAGTGAATAAAGGACTAGAGTCTGCTTAGCAATCCACAAAATAAATAATAAATATAGGCTAATTTTAGAGCATTTAAGAAAATACCATGCAGAGAGAAATGAGTGGTGCTCACACACACACACACACACACACACACACACACACACACACACACACACACACACACACACACACTAATTAAAGTCCATCAGTGAAGCAAAGAAGGAACAGCTGTCTCAATGTTCTCCTTCAACGTAACGCCAGTGTGTCCGTCACATGACGGCATGCTTATAGGCACATAAGCAAATATTCCACAACAACCCCTCCCATCTCACTGGCTTCATTATACTCCACCATGGACCAATCATACAGAGGAGCGCAAGCCTCCATCCATACATGAACCACCGCCTGGCACCGCTCCCCTCTGCCCGCCCAGAGCAAACAGATGGTGTGTGTTGTGTGTTTGTGCTCATTGAAGACGGGCCTAAGTGGCGACTGGGGGCCTGAGATCTGTGATGAGTCTCAGTATTAACATCAGAGTGGCTCCTGTGTGTGTGTTCCGGTCAACTAGCACAATGCATTTATGATTCATATTGTAAGGGGGAGTGCAGGCTGTAGGAAGCTGGTTCCCTGATGAAGAGCCCTCAGAATGCAGGAAAACGTCCCAGCATGCACCCACACTCATGACGCCCAAAATCTCACACCCACAGCTTTTGTCACGCGAAGCCTGAGCGATGCATGCTTTTACATTTGTGTAACCAAATTCTAGGGGAAAAGATAATGCTGAGGACCAAAACATTATGATAATTTACTACGAGCAATTTGATATTTTCTGCAATTGCGGCTAATAATACAATGAGGAAACGTTAAACCAGAATAATACAATGAGGAAACGTTAAACCAGAATAATACAATGAGGAAACGTTAAACCAGAATAATACAATGAGGAAACGTTAAACCAGAATAATACAATGAGGAAACGTTAAACCAGAATAATACAATGAGGAAACGTTAAACCAGAATAATACAATGAGGAAACGTTAAACCAGAATAATACAATGAGGAAACGTTAAACCAGAATAATACAATGAGGAAACATTAAACCAGAATAATACAATGAGGAAACACTAGAATACTAAGCATTAATAAGCAGATGTTTCATTTGTGAATCTTTGACACTCTGCTCCCATCTCTGACTGTATTAACTCAGCCATCTGTTACATGAAGATACTTCAAGGTGCACTAGATGAAAACAGAACTGGTGCGACCGGCTTTTTTAGGGTCTTATCGCTGTAATTTATGATGATACATCACAGCTTCACACAACACAGTGGTGGGATTTAAATGTCATCCGCTTACACAACACTGCCAGTAACTATTTACGGTCGCTGTGATTCACTGTCAATGTTACAACCAAAAGTGAACATCAAGACATACGAGGAATCCCACTGACAGTCTGGGCTCAGGCCGGTTACTCCTAGATTTACACCAGGAGAGTCGGCTCGGATTCACACGGCCACCGCAGGAACCGACACACACAGTGCCACACAGCAGAAATGTGGAGCTCATACAAAATGTGAGAAAGAACAATGGCATGCGTTGACAAAAAAATAATCCTCCTAAAGCACAAACGATATCCAGAGCAGTTTAAAATGTTAAAAAATAAAAAACACAGAAATGGCAGTCCTACCAAAAAGTGATTCGTCTTCAAACGTATTGACCTCAGCGTCGCTCCTCAGCAGTTTATTTTCAGAGCCTGGGCAAATAAAAGTGTCCTCTTTATGACTTTACTCATTCCCTCAAGACCCTCCCTGGGTTTGGCCTGTGCAAAGCAGGGGCTTTATGGGGTCGACTCCCTACCTGCACTGCCTTTCCCATCCCTCAAATATTCTACCATTCCCTGAGTTGGACTACTTTACATAATCATAAGCCATTTTGTGTGCATCATTAATTCAGTCCTGACTGAAGCCATTAAATCATCCCATGGAGGAGGTGTAGGCTCCTACAGTCGAGCTTGATGAGTTTAACCGCTCGTATCATCGGTGTCACATTCACCAATCGCTCAGTCCGTGGCGAGGCAGGCGACTCCAGCCACCGCCGTCCCTCCGTATGACAGCATCTTTACTTTGACCTTGTGGGGGAGGTCACTTCCTACCTAACCTGCATCCTTGCCCATGGATGAAGACTGACAGACTTGATTCAAGATTAAGGAAATGAAGAGGGCCGTATGCAAATGAGCGGATGTGAATTTCACACCGCCATTCTGCAGTGTGGGAAATCGTGGAACGTTTTGCCGGGGGGGGATAAGCTTCAACTGGATTCTTCTGGGGAACAGTTATTAAACCACTAACCTCCTCAACTGGCAAAATGGCAAAACTAAATACAACGGAGAAAAAATCTTGCACTCAGGGATGGAAATGTTAGCCTTGTTAGAGGGCTTGCAAGATTAAACTCCGAGAGACATGTTTGGAAGATACACAGTGACATGAGCCCAGATCACTCCAGCCTACTGCACTTCCTCTTGGGCATAGTGCCTCCACCAGCATTAACCTTAGCACTCTCCCTTTCTTTCACTCTCTACTTCCTTCCCTTTCAGTCGCATCTTTACAAAAGCACAAAACACAATGTCGTAGCCCCGGCGCGTGCGTCTCCGAGCCGCACGCTGCATTCAGCCCTACACTACCTTCAGTTTACATCAGATGCAATTCTGGTTCACAAACAGAAAGCCCGTCATGTACTTGGAGTTCACTGGGGAAGCGAAGAACACAAACAGCCGCTGGCCTTACAACGAAAAATGATTTAACTCATTCAATATCATTAGCCTCAATATTGACAGCGAGCCAACATGGCGAGGCTGCCGCGAGCAAATCAGACACAAAGGATTGTTATATCACATCTGACAACACTGAGGATGGGTAATGCGTTTCCTCCAATCAACGCCCAATCTTCATTACACAGTCAACGCAGCACTAATATTCTACCCCCCACAAAGCGGATTCGGCTTAGAAATTATCATCACCACCGTTCAGGGTTTTTTTCTTTTGGGAGTTTTTGGACATGGAAAAATACCATTTCAATAATAATAATAGTTGAATCAGAAATCAAGTTATCTACCACTTGAATGACAATCCTGTAAAGAGCAGACTACAGGTATACAACAGGAATGCCTGTTGAATATTTATACAATAAAAAGGTTAAAAACAAGACAAAAGCTCACAAGCTTCTGACGGAGGCTTTTCATTGGCTTCTATATTGTGAGCTTCCTGCTGCAGTGATACAAACAGAGAGAGATATGTACACGTCATATATACATCACTCTGCAGTCAAGAAGTGTGTTCAGTGCTCTCAAGTTTCTATCATCAGAACTGGCAAAACCTTTTAGTAAAAAGTCAGTACGCCGCCCTCTGTAGCATCACGACTCAAACCAAGGCTGGAAACATGCAAGTTGCAATATTAAAGAGTTTTTATACGATTAAGTTGCTTAACTAGAATAAATAGAAACTGATTAAATTGGGATTTGTTACATGGGGTCCATTTTGTTTGATAAACAAGCTATTTGCTTTTTATGCACGCTCCTTATTTAAGTGCAAGTCTTTATCCTCAATTGTGACACATCTGCTGCAGTCTCTCTCTCTCTCTCTCTCTCTCTCTCTCTCTCTCTCTCTCTCATCATTTGCCGTCTCTCTCTCTCCATGGTGACTTTAGTGTCTTAACTCTAGTAGAATAAGTCGTTTATCGATTTTGTCCGTCTCGGCGTAACATAAAGGTTGGCTTAATGTTATGCAAAGGTTTTCTTTAACAAGGGATTAACCCTCGAGCCAAATAACTACGGATGGATATCTTGCATAAAGGGACAGCTTGCTGCCGATCGTAACGCACTGTAGCGCACCACGCTGAGAAGCAGTCCAACGCTGCCTCCAGATTGTGTCCTCTGCTATTCAATTGTCATTCACTCTCCACTGTGAATTAGAAGAGTTACCTCTCCTCTTTCAGCCCGTGTGTAAAAGATGCCAATTTCGAGTAATTCACCACACAAATGGAAGATATTTGTATTTTTTCTTTGCCTTAATGCTCATAAAAAAGCTCAATCATTTTCATTAAATAAAATGTGAAAGTGTAAGTACCACAATAGAGCAGGAATCGGTAATCAACCAAATTAAAGGACTGCGATACATATTCAGTGCAGCGTTATGTCAACATACAATGGTGTGGGCAAAAACTATGATTAAGCAACGTTTTGGTTTTCACAGCATGTCAGGGAGACTCTTTAAAATGAAAGAAAGGGTTACTTCAATAGTAACAACTGACTCAAGTCAATTTTGTGTCAATCATTTAAATATATTTTTATAAATTCAAAAAATTATCTGCAGTGATGATAATCAATACAAACTTATATTATAATTAATCAAAAACTAAGGGATTATCAGTCAAATGTATGATAATAGTATTCTTGTACCCAATTATCTAGAGAACATATTCATTTCCTCTTTACAGCAGACGCAGCTTACTGTACATCAATGACCACAAGCTACATTTAATTTACATACCAATGAGTTTAAGAGCTTAAGAACAAAGATCTTTAGTTAGTAATAGTTACTAATATTTGACAGGTGGGGTTTAGCAGCTCCGACAGGAAGGAGTAATGTACATAAGGTACAACAGCAAACTGGACAGATGGGCAGTGATCTGTGATGGAGCACATTTGATGAAAGAAAATCTTCTGTAACTGCAGCTGAACTGAAACATGTTAGACAAGTCTCACGGTGTTATGGCCAAACATGCCCTACCTATACTTCATGCCAGTCCTCATGCTTTGCTCGCTGGAGGTCGGCACACTCTGGACAGAGAGCTGCCCCAGACTGCGAGCCACCATGGCCACTGCTCTGAACTTGCTGCGGGTGCCCGTGTTGGGGCTGTTGGCATTCTGTCGGTTCAGCCGGTCCTCCGTGGTGCGGCTCACCCCCCCGCGGTGGTCCGTGCACACCAATGACACCTGCATCCTGGCTTTTATCCGTCCGTCCCAATAGAAGATAAGTCTAAATAACTCCCAGGGATGTAACGCTTGAGGACCCAGAAGAGTGCGAGAAGGATCAGTCTGTATGAGCCACCTCCTCCAAATCCAGCCTCCGATAGAAATCACTGCCCAGTCGCTAGAGTGACTAATCTCACAATATTCAGGAGGAAGAGATGAGGAGCAGAAGGGTGGGAGGGCAGATCAGAACGGATTCCAACAGAGAAGGACCGCTGATCAGGTGAAGACAAAATCCTCAAAGGAAGTCCAAATACAAGCACGACAATGCAGCATCTCCGTCTCAGCTGCCGTGAGAATCAAATGTGCAAACATTGCAGACTTCAGATACGTAAGCTTTAAATCTTTTAAAAAACAGATTTCCCAAAAAACTAAATCAAGGCAAGTCTGCAAGTTTTTCCTCGATTCCTCCGGGTGTCGTCCTCCCGCTTTATCGTTTAATCAGAGGCTCATCAGAGGCTGACGGGCAGATTTAGAGTCTTGCAATTTTCTTTTAAAGCTGCGCTCAGTGGTAGAGATAACACCTCTTGCCGCCAAGCTCTAAGAGTGGAAAAACATAGATCCACACAAAGGGATGGAGAGAATTGAACACAAACACACAGTTCCAGGAGGTTTTCATCTCGCCTTCTGCGTCCGCCTCGACAGTTGTGCCGGCTGCTGGATATTCTGCTGAACACCGCTGCACGTTAGCAAAAAGGGGCAACCTCCTATTCACTTGCCTGGTTTAAACTTACATCTGTATGGCTTGTGCCCAGCGTAAAGCTGCACGGCGCACACAGGCAAGAGATGGGAGGGGGAAGAGAAAGAGAGAGAGAGAGAGGGAGGGAGGGAGGGAGGGAGAGGGAATGTGGTGGGAGGGATATAAAGAAAAGCTATGAGGAGGAATAATCAGAGAGCTACAGCAGCGTGAGAGAGCAAGGCATTGAAATCTGCCTTGTTTACAGCAGCATTCTTAAGAAAACGGTAGTGCATTTTCTCTTCTTTTTCTCTGTTTTTTGGTCTGTCACATTAGCCCTGCAGTGCTGATACGGTTTATCTGTGTGAGAAGACAAAAGGTGGAAGCTGAATACTCACTGGTCAGGACTTAGCACTAGCCTATAGCTCTGGGAAAGGGGGCTCTCACGTGGGTGTGTTCAACTGCCCATGAAATATGCATTATGTAACTTTATCTGTGTAAATACATGTTAAAGGCAGGGTTGTCTAATAATGTCTGAACTGGCACCCTGGGTTTGTCAATACTCTTTAATATTTAAATAATTAAAATTGCAGAATAAAACATGAATATTCCCGTATAACATCTGTTATTAATGGTAATTTGATACTCATCTCATGAACAATGAGAGCATTCTTAAAACATAATAATGGGTGGAGGTTGAAAGTAAACACCACAGTAATTGGAGTAAATGCAACAGTAGATGCAGATTGAAAGGACGGAAGATTAGACACACGCTCCCAGTAATATAATAGTGAAGCTTATCTGAGTGGACCAGCTAGTGTGCGAGGAAATAATTAAAAGAGATGCCATCAGGAGCAGACATGTATTGTAAAGCAGTGGAGGATGCAACCTCCATCACAGAAATCGAGCAAACAGGCGGTTGCTAACTGACAGCTCTATTCTCGGCGCCGTGACCTTTGGTCTCCGAGACTTAAATAGAGCCCTGAGGGGAGAAGTGGTTTAATTCAACTAAAATATGATTTAGATTTCACACTGTGTGACGGGAGCAGAGAAGCCAAGCTCAAGACCGCCTTGCAAATACTCCCTCCTCTAATGAAGAGTGTGAGAGACTTGACAGGAACCCCCTGATTTAGCATTAATGTGACTGCACAGTCAGCCGAGGCAGCGATGTGGGCAGATCGATGAGCTCGGCACCTTGGCTGCGTTATGGCGTGCACACATTTGAAGCCGATGCCATTGGTTCTCCACTAATTTCGACAAAGCGGTTGAGCTGAAGCGCAGTCCGACACGGCGACCGCAGGGTGCAGTCCGTGCACTCGCCGGGCGCTGTGGAAACGTGACGCCGCGGCTCACCCCGCTCTGCTCCAGGGCCCCTGGAGTCGTGACTCGGGAAATAGGGAAGGTACTGAGGAAAGGGGGCGAGGCTAAGGACAGGAGCTCAGGCTGCACGGATACAGTGTCCAGACTTGTGATTCACAAAAATAAAATAAAAAATAAGCTTGACAAAACTCCAGCCGCAGCTCGATATGGGAACACTTCCCCAACACCAGCATGCCTGATGATAGTCGAGCCATGGGGCGACATACAATACATTTATTAACAACCTTCATCCCACAGAATATCGTTACGGCTTTAATACCCTGCCACAGCTTCTCATGGATACTGAAACCATGTGACGACTGATTTCTTGTCTTTACTAAACAATATGAATCAACCTTTGTTGAACCTTATTTATCTGCATCTGAAAATCCACACATGTATTGACTATTGACTATTGTGGAATGTATAATATTCAATACAAGCATTTATCATCCGACGGACTAGTAAGCCATCACCTACATGAATCAATGAAACAGAAATGGTTCCCTTATTGACACTATAACTATATAAACTGTACTTGTTTTAAATGACATGACACCAAATGCACCAACGCATTGTAAATACCAGGAGCTTTAAACTGTTACAAAAAGAGTGAGTAACAAATATGCTCAATCCAATATATCACGCCTGTCACACTTACTATGATTTAATAATGCCCAACAGGCACCTCTGCCAACTCCCTTCAGCGTTTCATTCGCTGTTACTATGTTTGGAAAACTAAAAAGGACCAAAAGACCAGATAAAGAGACGAGGCGATCATGAGATGAGTGACACTCTTATCAATGCATGATGGCGAGTACAGCTCCCTTAAAGAAAGCACAATGTCAGCAGCTGTTGCTGAAAGCATGCCGAACCGATATTTTAATGGTCTACACACCTTCTGCTGTTAAGTCAAGAGATGATTAGTGAAACAATTTATATTTCTTTTGTTATAAAACTGTTCCATTGTTCCACATGTGCCCACTTATCAGAACTCAGCAGTCAAGCTCTTGCTGAGGGGAGGTCTTTCATCTGTGTGACATTGTAGCTCCATAAACTACCTCTCCGTTTCTCTGTTCATTGCATTATGGGAGTTTTCACTGGCGTGACACGTCAGCCTGCGTGCAGAGGACACGTCGCCTGCTGGGGACCTCGGGTCAAGTCAATCTGAATAAATGCTGATGCATATATTATCTCATTCAGCCTCTCCACGCACACTTTAATGAGGATTCTTTTCTTCACTCCAGCATTGAGCGATTACTGGCCTGAGCGATTAGCTGCTTTGTGCTCATCACAGTCTGCAGAAGCACGTTTGTAATGGACCTCTATACATCGTTAGTTACAAGATAAATCAGTCATAAAGGATGCTGAATTAAATATTAAGTAAACTCTGTGCTTTACATAATGCCTTAGAGTGCCGCTGTTACATTTTTAATTAGTGACATTGTATTCACGGTGCCCTCAGTTGGCCGATTTCACCCAACGCACGACTGTTCTGTTACGATAAAGTCATTTTTGTAGCAATGCAAAGGGGACACAATTCAACAATACCTGAGGAACAAATCCCATTAGTTACCATTGTTCGCGCTCAGCTGGCTGTTCGATAGCCCTGCTGAGCAAATCTCAGTGTAAAGAAAAGAAATCCATCTCCTCTTATTATCACAATGTCCTCCCTTGAGTCGTGGCCTTGTCTCCTTGCCTTGATTAAGTGCCTAATTTAGTAGTTATCCCAAAATCTACTGAGCTGCTAAAACCTCTCCGACACTCGGCGTGTGTGCATGCCGTGTGCTGATAGGGCCGGCCTAATGCGTTTCATTCATAGTGCGGGGGAGGGAGAGCGGAGAGAAGATGGAGACGCAGAGCTGAACACGCGTGTTTCTGCGCTCACTACAGCCGAGTAACGTTCACCAACAACAGCTTTCTTTTTAAGGGGCGCGCAGACGGAGAAGGAAAGCAAAAGGAACCAATATTCAGATTTCAATTCACTACGTAGCCCAACACCACAACACACAGCTGGAATAAAAACCTGTAGAAATGCATCTCACTTCCCTACAGCCCTTATTAACAATACAAGAAAGGAAAGCTACACACACACACACACACACACACACACACACACACACACACACACAAATTGGTTTTATTACTTTCAGCCCTGATCGGGGAGAAGGGTTGCCGATCATCGCATAATGAAGCCGCAGTAGTCCGTCCTGGCTGTACAGGAGGTTTTTCTTGGACAGCTGACAGCCCACATGCTGCAGCTGAGCAGCTTCAGGGGCCGAGAGGGAAAGACAACTACTGTATTTTTATCTTCAGAACATTAGAAACTACTCTGACCAAGACCATCAGCGTCATAAGCAGAGATCCTTCACCACAACGGCAGCATTAGCTCCGAGTCACTGGCTCTCTGAATCAATTCTACACGATAAGCCTCGACAAAAACACAAATAATGTCTTTAGCCACCGAAAAGGGGGAAAGGACTCCCACATCTGAAGTCTCCTGTGGCCACTAATTTGGTGTCGGGGGCATTCTGGGCACCTCCATCGAGCTGGGATTAGCACTGGCATCCAGGGTTGCTGCAGGGCGCTAGGCCCGAACTGTCCAAGCTAGTTGGCTTTATTATTGCAGAGATCCTGCAGAGACAATCAAACAGGAGAATTACATCTCAAGGCAAAGAGTCCTTCATGCGGGGTAAACCGAATAACCTGTTGTTAACCTTCCTCCTTCTAGTGCAGCCTTCTTCTCTAGTACATCTCTTCTCGTTAACTCAGGACGGTGTGTCCACAGGCAGCAGGCCAGGAAAATGTCCTGTGTGACAGTGAGTGTTAGTGCACTGTTCACCAAGCTGAGAATGACCACCGTTGTATCATGTGTAACTGTTGGCCAGCTGTCTAATGGAAGTTAAACGTTCCACTGAGGGTTTTATTGAACAATGTTAGAGAGGATTTGAGTAACAAAGTGCAAATAATTGCATCCCTGAGTCGAGAGTTGCAAGGCAGAGATAAGAGGGTGAAAGAGCTGAAGCGAGGATGGAAAGTGACGTGCGGTTGGACAGATTGGACCGTGTTGATGGACGGATGTGGTGATGCTTTTCAGCCTAATGCATCCTGAGGCTGGGTCCGAACATTTCTAATGCTTCACCATTTCCTCACTGTAATGACAATGTAATGAATTGAAGCAGTTATGTAGCAGAACAAAGATTCAAATGTTAGTCTGTATAGGTTATTTTAGCATTAATCTTGTGTTTACTTTTTAATGTACTATTCATTATGTAGGTCACTTAACATGTATGCTAATTTCCAGGATATGAACTGTAAAAATAAAAAATAAAGAGGAATTATTGAAGGTTTTAAATAGCAGTTTACAAAGACTGTTGGGAATTCCTGAGAAAACAGTGTGTAGGGAAGCGGGTCACATCTGTGTGCAGCGGGCGATGCAATTCTTAATTCTCCAGTGAACATGACAGATTCCCCGCAGACAGCTGGGCGCAGGAGGAGTTGTCGTTTGTGCCGTCCCCATTGACAGATCTAACGGAGCGGGAGAGCTGAGACGATCACGAAACAGCTGGCAGGGAACCCCCGTTATTATGTCATTATGATGACTTTTGGCTTTCGCTATTCTCGGAGATTACAGTATATGTCATTCCAAATATTGGGGAGAAAGTGACAACATATTTGTAAATTGTTGTTATGTATTCAATGGGTTACTATAGCCAGATTAAGCCAAGGAAGACAACATATTCCGGATACGGGATGCAATAAAGTAAATATACGGTGTGAGCTCAAGAAAATATGTTGACCACGACAAAACAGTGAGCCCACAGCCATGTAGGGACTGTGTAACAAGATGTGCGTGAACCAACAAGGGCTGAGTTATAGTCAAGGGCTCACTAACCTGAGAAGAGAGGAGGTGGAGGAAGCACAATAATCTGTCCTGTTCAACGTGAGACCCTCCTGCCTGTCTGTGTGCATTTGTCAGACCTAGGGTTCACAGAGGAGCGTTGCTAGGCAGAAAGGCTTTAAATTGCACACACTTCAAGATGTGGCTGTTCGCCCCTGTTCCTCTTGGCATCCTATGTCCAGATTGTTGTAAGTAAATTGAGTTCAACTAACGGTGAAGGGGCCTGAGGGCCTCATTACAGCAGAATATCCTAACCATAGCATGTCTTTAAATCTGCACTTGTACGGTCATGCTTCTATCGTTGAGTAGAATGTACAATTGGATCCTTGAGATGAAAAAGCCATAATATACGACACTCGCTTAGTCGCTTGCTATGATGGACAGGCGTAGAATTTTAGCAACGAGATGTCAGCGGCACTAAACATGTCGCTGGAGGAGAGGATACCTCACCTTTCCTGGAAGTGTTCTTCTTAATTATGTCAATGAACCCTCCTCAGAGACAGATTAGCCATCCAACAAACTCAAAATTAATCATCTTGGCAAAATGTACAAACATATGGTTATAACAGTTAAGGAAGAACAATGTAATGAAAATCTGCTGGTAGTGTGATGCTCTTGAGCTTTGGAGGCCAACGCAGATCTATTACAGTGTACGACCCATCGCTTTCTAGCTGACGCCAATTGATGGCCCCGTCACACAAGTTCTGCTTATGAAACAGATGGTTCCTATTTATTTCTCAGCTACTGATTGTGTCACCCTGAATGGCCTTCAGCTGTATGCATATAGACACAAGGCAGCATGTCTATAATGTGATCAGACTGCCGTTTGTAAATTCCTGACCTCGACTTGCTGAGAGGTCACACTAGCTCAAGCCTTTTGCGTGAAGGTCCTGCCTGAGGTATCGGCCTACAGCAACACTACAACCTCACGTATAAAACAAAAGGAGCTATCTGTAAGGAAATAAATCACAATACAACCAAATACTAGACAGTACTAGCAGAAATCAAAAAAGGAAATTGAGAGACAGAAATCTACGTAAGAAAGGTACATTTGTGTGTTTTATACTTTACTTTACAGGACAACAACATCTGCAAACAAAGCCAGGACCTGGTGTTGCTGCCTTTCTGATGAATCGATCAACCGGGACACTGAACATTTCCGTGCACATTCAATTTGCCAGAGGGACCAGAAAAGCACATAAATTAACTAAAAGCTTCAGTGGACTTTCCCTCTTTGAGAGCCGCAGACCTTTTAAGAAACACTTACCACATTTACTTCTATCCATCGCAATTTATGTTGCCTAAAGACCTTTTTGTAATTTGTAATGAAAATGTCATAAGAGACGTACAAAAATAAATCTTGGCTGGTTTCCCAACACACTCAACACAGACATTCAATGTGAAGTTCAAGAGAAGAAAACTAACTACACTTCATATTGCATCCTGAACATTGTTTCTTACTAACTTCCAAAGCGACAACAGCCCGACTCTAAAGCCAGAGCGTCTACAGGGCGAGGGATGCCTCCTCCCTCCCGCCACTGTTGGGTACTCATAAAGTACAGAGGAGTCTCCCTGCAGCCTCCAGTGACACACACACACTAACATACACACAGACATACACGCTTTCAGACAGGAAGAAAAAACACATGCTTAATGCGGATAGGCATGAAAGTGCACGTGAGGAAGAGCAACGCTCAGAGTCAAGAGCAGAGCAGCTACTTGCCCTTGTGTAAAGTTCACGGCTGAGCACCGTGACTTTCAGAGCCATCAAAGATAAAACTATGATGTAATACAAACCACATATAAAGGCTTGTGAATCAGACAACTTTGTAAATAACCGATGATGACAATGACCTATGTCACTATTTAAAGTGACAATCCTCGTGTGGCATTATTCAAGTTAACACTACACACGTGTCCATTTCAGGAATCTATAAACAACGTACTAAAGGTGATCACGAAAACATTGTGTTGAACTGACGTAGATGAATGACCTGAATTGAAATATTAAAAAAAAAAAAATCACGGAAACAAAATAGAATTGTGTAATCCAGGGGTGTCAAACTCATTTTAGCTCAGGGGCCTCATGGAGGAAAATCTATTCTCAAGTGGGCCGGACCGGTGAAATGATGGCATAAAAACTTAAAAATAATGACAACTTCAGATTGTTTGATTGTTTTCTTTGTTTTACTTTGGTCAAAATAGTATAAGCACATTCTGAAAATGTACACACTACAAATAATCCTCTTGACAAAACACTTGGAAAAAATGTGTGCAATTTGGAACTTAGACTTTGTCTCAGTGTATCTACAAAGCCATTAAAGTCACAGCCTATCTGGGATTGAACACAATACAAAATAAATAAAACAACTCTTCTAGGTATCAAATACCTCATTTGTCATTTCCACATATTAATCCTGTGGTAACTCAACAAACCATACAAACTGAGGTAGAAACTATTCAAGAGGGTTGAGTTACTCCCTACCTTGTAGGCTGAGCTATTTATTGATAGAAAAATAAAAGCTGTGCAATGCATGAACAATTTCAACAAATCAAACTTGTGAACTAAAGTGACTGACATTATTACAGTTAATTCACACACTGTAAATCACACACTTTAATTTTCACAGAACTATATCAGGGTGCAGTGTCTCATGCAGCATTTTAAGTGGGGTTACCCATTGTTTAGTTCACTCCTGAAACCTGGCATCTTTTAGCTTTCACAAGGGCATCAATATCAGGCGTCACATCCTGAGTGGCAGCCAATTTCAGGATGTCATTCAAGTGCTTGTGCGTGAGCCTTGAGCGCAGTTTTGTTCTATTGATGCTCATTACAGAGAACACTTTCTCACAAAGATATGCAGGGCTCTCAAGCCTCACGCATTGAGCGTGAGACTCACGCATTCCGGTCTTAACTCACGCTCTCCCGCCACACATCGTATTTCTCACGCTTAAAAAAACTCTCGGCTTTTTAATGTTTTAATGTGCCGCTGCGCGCAGACATGAGCCGCTCACTGTGGAGGAATCAACCGCCTGGAGTTCTGCCGAGAGATGTCACTTATCAGCCAATCAAAAAGAAGAAATGGGCTACACAACAGCCAATCTGAAAGCGTTGCTCAAACTCCCGCAATAATCCCGTTATTTTATCTTTGAACCGCTTCATGTCTGCGGTATGTTGGGTCGCGCACACAGCCAGAATGACAAGCTAGCTCCAGACTAGCGGTAGCCTTCTTGCTCAGGCCTGGTATATACAGTTTGCTTGCTTAACATAATTGCTATTGCGACATCCAGTGGACACATTTAGAACAGCAGTTTTTTTTCATTGAAAAATTGAAGCCTTTTTTTTCCTGCTTTGCAAAATCAAAATCATCTTGCGGGCCGGATTAAACCCGTTCGCGGGCCTGATTCGGCCCGCGGGCCGTACGTCAGACACCCCTGTAGTCGCTGGCATTCCCAGCAATTGTGCTCACACAACATTTCCGACGGGAGCCCGATGACAAGCTGTCAGACTCGGCCAAACAGAGG
>CM070109.1:9143403-9308403 GCA_036178185.1 Liparis tanakae
ATGTCATAGACAACATCCTGCTGCTGCCACTGCTGCTGCTCTTTCGAATGCTGTTTGGGACTGCCGGTTTGGGGATCTGCAGGTTTTCAGGAGGAGAGTAACTGGACTTGCCCCTGCCGGGAGCCCCGCGGGAACCGCTAGCGTACCCTCCCGCAAACATGCCCCCCCCCTTGCCCGTCCGATGCTGAGACGACCCGTGCAGAAAAGATTAAAGTATGGATAAAAGTGGGAGCATGGACGGAGCGAGGAGCCACCAGAGCACAGCCACCTCCTAAAATAGCACCTGCTGCCATAAGAAAAGAGCTCTCCTGCTCGGGGCAGCACATGGCCATGCATCGTGTAATCAGAGTCGCACAACGTAGCCCCGCACCACCCTCCCCCGACAGGTACACAATGGCAGGGTTACACTGACAGGGAGCATTCAGGTGACTTGCTGGTGATTAAGGACCAAGACCAAAAGGGAAGGGAAAGGGAGGCATTCAAACATGCGCCGAGCAAGAGGAGACGACCCGGCCTCCCTTCGGATTCTGACTGGACTAAGATGGAGAGCCAAGAGACAAACTGAGAGGAGTCTGCGATATCATTCACCAAAGACAAATGTCTAAGCTCGTCTGGACTGTAAAAAAAACAAAAAAACACATGGGCTCGAACCCTTAAAGAAATCCTGTCACAACTCAAAATGCCCTTGTTCTTAATGTAGAGATGTCCTTTATTTCATATACAGGAATTCAACGAGTTTAAAGCGACTGAGTTTTCCACAAAAGTATTTATTTGAACCATTTTCACTTTGCCTGAGTTAATCGATTCCCTTAAAGTCAGGTCTACAGACTGTTGTGCTGAATTAAGACGATAGAGGGCAGCAGTGTGTCAGGTCCACCATCACTACCAGAATGAAACGTAATGCTGAACGCACTGCTGCACTCCTGAGTACCAAACGCAACGTACCGTATGATAGTGAGACTGCAATTTTATATTAGTTATTAGAGAAACATGTTACAGGTATTATACATGAACATGTGTGACCATTTGCAGAAAATAAGTCCCCATAAAAACATTTACTGAAACTACATCACAATCTATTTCTTAGTTAATTATAGCAAACTCCATATCCATGATTTCGATGTTTTGTCAAGCCAAATTATCCAATACATATTAACGTATGACGTGAGTTTACTTTATGATTAATAATACGGATTGATCCAAACTTACGCAAGATAAGATTTACACTTGCGCATTAACAAAGGGAATTGATAAACAATACTAAAATAAAAACATTATTTATCCCAAATCTGTTTCCGCAACAATAATTACTTGTTTGATCAGTTTAAGTCATTATTCTTCTTTAGAAACATCTGATAAGCAAACTATATTTTACAGCTGGTCTGAGACGGATCTTTTTAAAGTCTACTAACAAATACAGCACTTGAACCGCACCTTCCTTGCCTCTGCACTAGTCCAATGTAAGACAGATACTGCTGTAGGTTTTAAAAGTCTGTCTTTTGATATAAAAAGACAGACTTTATAAAAAGACAGACTTTAAAAACCTACAGCAGTATCCGTTTGAAATTCTAACATAGATGACAAATATTAGTCAAACCGTTGCTACCATCATGCCGCGACTTGGATCTCTCCCACACATTCTTAATTTATTTCCATAACAACTAGTTTCCTTGCTTAGAGACACAATACATAAATAAAGGAGGAGACTTCAAGCTAGGCAGCATGCATCCACACACAGACACATACATACATACACACACACACCCACACACCTCATCCCTGTGCCAACCCCTTACACACAAAACATACACACAAACAAACACTCGTCATGTGGTCATGACTGCTAATCTTTCCTCAAACTCACCCGGTTTCTTGGGTGTCGGCTCATGAGAGAGCTTGCGGGGTGCCACTCTGCTCTTATAAACACACTGCAGAAAGCGATGAAGCGGGTCCACCCAAACAGGGAGTGTCTTACTAGGAAACGTCTAAACCAATTTGTGAATAAGAGAGTGCATCCTTCCCTGCCCTCACCACTTGGACCGTACTCTGTTACCACTACCAACACCTCTCCTCCTCCCCTCTCTGGGAGATCTCGTGGAAGAAATCCATTTATGTCATTTACTGGCCCGTCTTGTTTCTGCTAACCGCAGCAAATAATATCAGCCCTGAATTATTCACCAAAGCTTTTGCACTAAAAGCTTCTGATTGTTGTTCCACAGGAAAGAATCCTAAGAGCTGGCCAATAATGAGGGCCTGAGTGTTATGTGCACATGAAGCGCACAAACAAAACGTGCAAAGTATAAAGCGAAGACATGCCGTCATACACGGACTGAAAAAAACAAACCACCAAGCATGTTAAAGTACTCGCCAAACAAGGAATTATGGAAACCACACTGGTTAAGCGCGTCTTGCTACGTCTCTCTCCAGCAGTGTTGTGTTAGTTCAGGTCAAGGTCAGAATCAGAGATGCTCACAGGATAATGACTCTAAACAAAGAACTGTCCGGCAAGAGGAGCTCTCAGAAGTGGCCTCATTAGTTACAGAGGAAAGCATCCCGTATACTGTCATTCAAGTTCATTTTATCATCTCTGACACTTACTAAAACACCAATAGACACCTCATTACATTTGTAGAATGCATATAAGTATATATAATTATAGTAACATCCACTGCTTTAGAGACCTTTGGTAGTTCAACGTAATCCATATCACTAGCTCAACAACAAAGACTTACAGCACATAATCGGCCTTTGGCTGCATATTTTTGGTGCAGTGTATTTACACATTTCCGCTTCATGTTTCTTTGGGCTAAGTCCGACCAAAACAACACTGGTTTAAAGGTAAACCAGTAAGGAAGATATGGCCTCAAACTGTTTATTCATCACATTGTGTTGAGTCCTTCCCAGTACTATGTAATAATAATTAGACTTAGTATTTAACCTAGCTGGCGATAACCCAGTACTCAAAAACAATAGTTAACATTTTATTAGATTCAATTGTATATTTTTTTTTTAAAGCAAACCCAGCAAAGTCAGGAGGTTGAAATACGAGCAATAACAATACTGCAACATTATAATTAGTTCTTCTCTAACCCATACACATGGGACGTATAGAGGTCAGGAGTCAATGACAGGGTTCTTACACATTTTGACCAATGGATTTCCATGACTTTTCCATGACTTAATACCAAATTTCCATGACCAAACTCAAACAATTTAGTAACTCTTGCGTATTGAAAGCGTACGCCGGCATACATTTTAAGCGGCTTTCTTAAAAAAACAAAATTGGCATAAATGAACACGTGATAACAAATTTCCATGACTTTTCCAAAACTTTTATGATTTTAGTTTTTTTCATGACATTTCCAGGCCTGGAAATGACCATTTTAAAATTCCATGACTTTTCCAGGTTTTCCATGACCGTAAGAACCCTGCAATGAGCTTCATCAAGGGAACACTCCCTACCCTGAAAACGGTAAACGATGGCCAGAGCCAGAGCCGGATGTATTTCACTAAAAGCATCCGAGCACAGAATCATGAGGACAAACATAACATGCCTCTGGATACAACATCAGACACACAGAATAGTACAGATCTACAACTTATGCTGGAAACCGAAACAAACAATACATACATATACATATATATATACATATATATATATATACATATATATATATATATATATATATATATATATATATTGCTTGATAAAGAAAAGAAAAGGTGGGGTTATGACAAATCGGTGCCAAAGCTAAATACTGTTGACTCCTTTCCGACTTAATTTGCATAGTGAGTAGTAATGAGGGTGCTAAACACTATGCACTGTGCGTGCTACTATGTTGAAATGACTGAAAACATTCTTCCCATCACAGCATCAGCCCATTAGGCTGTCAGAGTGATGGACAGACAGAGATAGGGGTCTTAATCGATCCCCCTCACGGAGGCAGCTTGTGGGACGGGTTGCACTTTAAAAAGGACAGAAATATGCAAGGCGCCAAGATAGAAATCCAGTAGAGAGCTCATTATAAGCACACCCACATAGTCAGGGTTTTTTATAACTGGATCAGCAGAATAAGGCTTGATATCGGACCATAAAACATGACCAATCTAAAAGAAGAAAGACTGTCCATCCAAAAAGGCACACGACTGGAGGAGTGAGTACCAGCAACCTTGTCTCATCCCCAACACAGAACAGGTTGAACTCCCATGAGGTCAAAAAGGTTTATGACTTCATATGGAAATGATGGATAAAGGAATCGATCTGCTTAATCATGCCGAAGTAAAAGACAAAACTGAAAGGTGTCTAGATATCAGCTCTGTAAGGAGCAAGTGTTGACGTTTGATAAGAAAAGCAGGAGTCTCAAGTTTCAATGCAGTAAATAAATGCAGACAAAATATTAAAAACGCAGACATTTATTGTGGATTCAAAGGTTTTGTGAGCAACCTTGCAACAATATCCATCATATCCCCTATCAGGTTTAAGCTGGATAGTGCTTTGCCAGCTAAATAGTGGATGATAAGTGTTATCTCTGCCGCAGAGGCTTCCTAATGGATGGATGCTTTTAAATGACAGCACAGCAAGTCTCGACAGCAAGGTTATTATAGTGAAATAAAAGAACAAAACACACGTTACGAATACATACTGCACATTTATAGAGATACATACGATACACAAACACACACATACACACAAAAAACGGAAAGAAAAAGCCTCGCATAGAAAACAGTGCTTGGCGACACCAAACCGTGCTCGGCAGATACAGAGACAGACAAGTACCTGTAGAACTGCAGCTGTCGTTTGGGGCTCCCATAACGAGCGCTGAAGACAATAGGGGAAGGAGGAGACAGGAAAGTGTAGATTAATATAAGCTGGAAAAGGAAGAGGTCGGTAGTCGTAGAGATTTAAGACAGAGAATAAGGTGACGTTAGATATCGACTGTTAGTAAAAAATGTGGCAGAGTTAATACGGCATGAGAAAAGACATGTGTATGATGTGTTTAATGCAACATTCAGAAAGGCATGCTTGTTAAAAATGTTCACTGCTTAAGTATGGTTGCTGGACATGTTTATGCATCGATTGTGTGTGAGGGTCATCTTGCTCAGTTTTCACACAAAAACTGATCATACTACATGGACAGTGCAGTTTTTTGTGCACGCGTTTGCATAAACCCTTCACTTTAAAAAACAGAAAATTACAAAAAGAAAGTAATATACAATATACAGACTGCAGCTTTAGTACATCGAGTTAGCTGACCTCAGCGTTTGCACTGAGGGGATCAAAGGGATGAAAAGCAATTTCAGATTTTGAAGCGATCGTTACAAATTACACAAGATTTTATCTTTTCTTTCTATGCTTGCCTTTAAGGTTACAGATAACCAGTCAAACCGCACTCAGCAAAACAAACAAACAAACAAACAAACAAACAAACAAACACACATGACAGTTACAGCCATGGTGATAGAATACAATATTACATACAATTGTGTCTACTATGTTGTATAAATATTCCAGTCATCTATATCACTAATGCATATTCCTCCTATATATATATTCAGTAGCTTTCTGTGTGAGGGAGCTACATAACCTCTGGTTGTAAATGATGTCTTGAACACTAAAACGTATTCTGGTTAACTGTCTATCATCTGCCTGATTCCATGTGAATGCAACATAAGCTGGTACCAAAAACAGAAGTTGTGATCTTTGAGTTTATTAAGCACAAGAAAAATGCATTTTCGGATCATGGTTAATTTATCCACATCCAATCACTCAAAAAGTTTCAAATATAACAAAGTTCATCTATAAAAAATTGAACCTGGCAAACTTCCAGTTTCTACGTTTTTAAAATATATAACTCTGTATTTTCCCAAAAATTAAAAGGACAGTTTATTAATGTATGATATGTAATTTAAGTTTCAATAAATTAAAAAGAAGCAAATGCAAAAGAAAGAGTAAAAACTGAAATACTTTTAAACACAGTAGTTTAATATTATAATATTAATATAACTTTTACTATTAATATTTCAGGAGTCCCACGCCGTAAGTGTTACCCAGGCATCATAGGTTGATTAGGTGTTTGACAAGTCAACCATCACAAAGGCAGCAACACTACAACCAATTTCATGTTTGATAATGTTACCTTTCAGCGCTTTAAGCTCAATAGCAAAGTTATTCAGAGAAATGTGTACAAGAAATGTGTGGAAAAATAGTCGGTACAAACCAGTATAATAAAAAAAGATGAATGGTATTGATGAGCTGGTAACAGGCTGCTTTACCGTGTCCCACATCCTTCCAGTGAAGGCAAATCCAAATGTCAGCTCAAAATCTCTTTTGTGTTTTGATATTCAAGAACACAAGAACGTAGTCAATAGATGATCAAAAGCTTTAATAAAGTATGACAAAACCTATATCTGACCACCACTGCCCATCTGGTCATGAAGCAGGCCGTGTGACACACGGCCAAAACGCTGCTCGACAAGAAGAGTGGAACAGATGCTTGAGAGGCTGAGGGGTGACTGGCACCACATGCTGGTTAACCATCAGAGTGCAGGACAAGCTGTACAAACATGGGCGCCGATACTGCGGTTTCCACGAGTAAACGCAAAATGCAACGAGACAAATACAATTAAAATATGCTGTGGCAAGCATGCAGTGGAGTGTTTTCAACGTGTACTTGGCCTGAGTCGCAATCTCAGGGACTCAAAGTCGTTTCAGACTTTACCAGTTGGGGTGGGATTTGTTGAGTCTAATCACACTGTAAATGAGGTGTGTCTTCATTAGACGTGGGTTACGGTTAGATAAAGGTTAAAAATGGTTAAACCTTCACAGAGTAAAAATAAAAATGTCCTCAATAGTGATATACAAAGTGATGTGTGGATGGTATAAATAAAAATATGTGTGATAGAATGACAGTTTTATTTCTTGTGTTAGTTCCACTTAAATAATTATCGTCTGTAATATTAAATAAAACAATATAATAGAATAATACAGTGGTGTTTGGCTGGTTTTGTTGATATCACAACAATTACACACATTATATAATCCTTTCACCTAATAGTAATTGAAAAATTGTTTTGATTGAGGCAAGGTTTAATGTGATAGTAAGACACTGACGACACAAAAGTTTAGCCTAGTGTGTAAATGTCTTCCTCAGATTATTTATATATTAAAACAATATTGCACTCCAGACACAGTAACACAGGTTACGGGCTGCATTTACCCGGCAATGGGCTTGGCAGAGAACAGGAGCATTAGTGTGATGATGCGATAGATTGAAATCCTTTCAAACTTTAATCCAAACATCTGTTAATTGATACATCCTGAATACCTGGAATATGGGCGTACATGCACAGTCACAGAAGAGCGTTGTGTTTGTGTTCACACGACACGCCCATCAGCTCACCTGTAGATCATGCCCGGGGAGCCGGACTGTCGGAGGGAGAGCCGTGCAGGAGAGTCTGTGGTCGATTCAGGATACATTTAGGCAGGAGGAAGGGGGCGTGGCCAGCCTGCCAGGGGTGGTGTTCTTTCACCGGGACCGCAGGTTACCGTTTATCACCAATCAGGGCCTCTGTAGAGGAGAGAGTAGACTAGTCAGTCGGAAGGAGTTTTTATTTAAACTTAGACTTTAGTTGGCCAGCCCTCCCAGTTTTACTTAATATTGGATTTTTCATGATTATTTATGAACCTCATTATAACAACAACAATCATATTATACAGTAAAATAAATGCCAAACTAAACAGATTAGCACATACTGCTCTCTGTCCAGCCCTCTTTCCCACCTGTGAGAAACAATACACCTCCATCGAGGTCAGAAGATGATATACTCCGACCCAACCAGTTAAATATCACCCTCAGATATCATGTTGTTGACAGATCAAAGCTGATGAACCACCTTAGCGAATAACAATCAATTATTTTGGATATTCATGTGATTTTGGCACTTTACATCAGGAAAGCCATTCAGAACATTATGTTTTTCCAGTCAGAATATATGAAATGTGTTACTAGCTCTACTGATGAGAGGATGTGCCTGCCACCAACATCACTGACAAGACCTGAGTCAAAGATATCATGCTTTCTACCCATTCATTCTCATCAGTAGGAGCTTGTATTAATTAAAGTGATGAATTGACTGAAGATGACAGAGACACAATGTCCCTGCCTGGAATGACACAATCGTCCATCCAGGTGACGAGTCGGCACTTTGTCTTGAGCATTCTTCTTTGACCACGAAACATATTTGATCACTCGGATCAGGCAGCTCGCATTGAAGGGTCCAGTGGTGACTCACATCTGTAGACGTTGTCTGACATTGCATCATCTCTTCAGTGGATTGCTACATGCTTTCACCACTAGATGGAGGCATGTCCTCACCGCGGACATGAGCGGAATTAATAAATGAGACCATTGTAACCTATGTAGTCTCCCACAAGAGTTTTACATCTTCAAAGTAAAATGCTTTGTATTCCAGTCTGGAATAATTATTTATAAAGACTCATAATCACATCAAAACACAAAACACTGCTCCAGTGGTAAAATGTAGTGAAAAGCCAGGCAGAGACTATTAATATAGGAAGATCTTGGTCCTACTATATCTTCCTGTATGTGTATGTGTATGTGTATGTGTGTGTGTTCACAACAGCAAACCGTAGCTGATCCACTGCTAAGAGCGACTTGATTCTATGAATAATTCAAAGTGCGTGAACAAGAAGGAGGCTACTGCTGTAGAGAACTAAGAGAGAGCTGGGCCTCAATGAGGGCTGGACCGGCGGTTAGGTTTACACAGATGCCGTCAACACACACGTCAAATACCTCATCTAGACATTTCAAGTCAATAATGTGGCTCAAAAGGGAGGTGAGCAGCACCACGGATGTCTTGGCCCAGTTTATAGTCGTGAATCAAATCAAGAGCCGCGGAGAAAGTGTCATCTTTGTCATCCTGACAAAGCCGTGAACTGTGGAGCGCATGCTACCCTATTTCACCAGTGGCTGCGCTCACGTGAGTCATGACTTCTAACCGACATCGTAACGACAACATGAAGGTGACTTTCTCTCCACATCAATTTCCCAGGCGGTAAATAAGGTGTCCCGTGACCCAAGGACTCATGTAATGCCTGCTTATTCATTTCAATCATGACATGCTGGGCGACCGGTCAGACCGGCTATCAGGGGAGGAGGAGGGCATTAAGGCATTGTACTATAGCTAGGAAACAGCAAAGTGCTGCTGGATTGTCCGTCAGTCATGCCGACCAGAGGACGCGGTTAGTTGGGTGGAGGTGTCGGTGTTGTTTTGATTCAGTTCAGTGGTTACGAGTTTATAAGAACTGAGCAGGCAGGTGTTAGCGAGACATGTCTTGAAGCATCACCACGCTCTCTTTATACCAAGAAAACATAATTAGTCTTCAAATTACAGCCCATAACTATTCTGGCCACTTGTTTAAAGGCCTCGCCATCTCAAAGTGCTTGACTGATTTTCGCTCTGGTTTGTCGCTCTTGCCCGATAGAATCAGTGCCAATACAATGTGTCTTTTGTCGCCCATCTCTAAGATATATTATTGCATTTGATGCAAATGAAGTAGTAAGAAACTATCCTATCTATCTGTGAGAATGAGCAAGGACAGGTGGAAAATAACGACCTAAATCAGTTTGTCCTGTCAAACTGATTTCCAGAACAATCGCAAAAGAAAAGAGCTCAAACTACCCAGTAAGTTCATCCCAGACAAACACTCAACCAACAGTTACAGAAGCAATGATGTTTTACACCTCAAGGTCATGATACTGATCCAAAGAGAAGACACCAATGACATAAACAAGCCAGAAACAATAAAAGTCACCATCTCATGCCTATTTTTGTTGTAATTTCAGTTGCATTTGGATCAATTTGCACCTTAGTTTTGATCTGCATATCAGATGAACAGCGATTGGTCAACGCCCATAACTTTTCGGTTAGTGCATGTTTGCATAAATGAGGAAACCACACGGGGCCTCAAGGCGACAGAGCCTATTTTTGCCCTCAGTGAAGTAAGTTATCAGCTGTTTGAGCCCAATTAGATTGTGTAAAACACATTGTGTTCACAGCTGATCACTAACGGTGGGCCGTTGTAGAGCAATGCACCAGTCGTTCAGAGATGCTGGTGGTGAGCTGCTGCTGCTGCTGCTGCAGCAATGCGGTACACGAGACTCAGCCCGACTCAAGTTAGAGAGCCCAGATTTACCGCACTCACGCTCTACGGTGCACTTTGCAGATTAAAACTGCTGACAGAGAGAAATAAAACAAAGAAAAGTGGACAGAGAAAGAAGTTTATATTAGAGTATAATATATAATATAACAGTTTCCCCATCTGTTCATTTAGAGCATGTTAAATACATTTAACATGACAAAGTATTACTACGCCTGCTGTCTTCTGCTCCTCAACATTTCTTCTTTATTACATTAAGACAAGTATAATGTTTCAAGCCTAAACTGTCTCTCTGTCAGGTACAAAAGAATCCCACAGCTGTTCGTCTGTCTATTATATTCTCACCGGTATCTTGTAGCAGCAACCTGCCCACACCGAGCAGCTATTGTGTTTTTGATGATGATGTAGTCGAGCTGTTGATCTGAACATGGACGGCCAATAGTTATGGAGTTTCTAAGGCTCTGTTTACAGTACATGCCATCTAAAATTGTTGTACTGCATACAGCACGCAAGAATGAGCACTGTTAATATGATTTGCCAAATTATTAAAATAATGTAAACATAATATCAGCACTGTTACCTAACCTCTACCACTGATGCACATTATAAGTTGTATTAAAGATAACCTACCACTTTTAGGCTTCAGATTCATGCTAACATGCTTATCATTAGTGAGCTGTTTCCATGAAGTACTCTGGTTCACTGATGCATTGTTTTATTTATTGATAACATGAGTTTAAAGAGCATGATACGTGGGCTTTCAGGGGAAACTAACATCATAGTACCTTGTTATGAATATATACGTACTCATCAGGGACCATTACGATCCACAAAAATATATTCCACAATTATCACATAATATTTTTAGTGGATGATGGAAATCTTGTGTTACTTAACTGCAGACTTTAGTACATTTCAAAATAGTACTATATATATATCATCATTAACCTGCTTAGTAAAGATCCAAGTCTCAATGACTTAATTTATGGGATCCTTATCTTATTTGTTTCATGTTGAACTGTCAAATATGAATATCTGATTCAGGAATGAGATTATACCAAACACTAGATATGCATTACATTCCAGCTGAAGAGGGCTAGTAATCAAAAAAGGCCGACTGAAAGACATGCAGCACCATAGCCTCTCCTAAGCTCGTCTCATACGCCTCAATCTCGTCCAAACTAAATTCAAAATTGAGTCACAAAGGGCTGCTCTTCACGCTTTCCATCCATGGATCCACCTCCACCCAGCCTGAGTGAATGCCCTCTTGAGACGGGGCTTATGTGAGCGAGGCAAGCGGGCCGGCCGTGCTGGCCTGGAAAGCACAGCACGGTGTTGTGTACATGTTGGCAGCTGCGAAAAAACACACAGACCCAAGCAGATGGCTGAGGAAGAGGGAGACAGGCGAGAACTGCCGGGGATATCCTACATGGGAGATCAGTGAAGTCAGGCAGAGAGAAGTCAAGCCAGCCTCGTGCTCGGTGAAAAAGAGTATTCAGACACAATCTCCTCCTCTTCTTCCTCGCTGACATTTACCACAGGATGAAAGCCAAACCCATATCAAGATGTGAATCCATGTCCTGCATCATCTTTATTCTCATCAGTTTGTTGTTTCATACATGCTCTCCGTCCTGTTAAGCTGTGGAGGGCCCTTGATTAGAGAAACAGCGCAGGTCAAGGCTGCCAACAGAAAAAAAAAGCTAGCAGCAATTTGCATAAATGGCCTATTTATACAGCAAACTTCTGATATAAATCCTCCGCCCCTCAGTTAAAAGAAGCGAAAAGCACAACTGAGAGCTTTGCTCTCAGAAATCATTACAGTCTAGGCTGCAGCATTTTTACACAGAGGTTTATCACATATTATTGTCAAACTTTAAGCCATGCCCATCAGCTGTGACTGGGCCTACATAGATTACAGTTCAGCTGCAGAGGTCTAAAGTAGGGCATGAGAGGTGGAAGTTGTAATCCTCAAGACATAAATGATATCAAACCAAATCTTTTATAAAAATAGACATGCCGGAGCTTTTTGTTCTTCTCAAAGCTTGTGTGCATAAATAAACCCTCATTTATCTCCATTAAGTGTAGGAGATATTTCCAACCTCTGGGTTCTGTTACAACGTGACATGTATGGTCCCAGGTGGCGTGCATCACTGACGGCATAAAGATGAATCAGCTAATTGTATGTCCTTGCTCAACATTTACTTTATGCTCTTGTGCTGACTCAATCCCCGACATTAAAACACGGTGCTCCAACAAATACTTTCCTTCAAACATAAGTCAGGTTTACAGACCACCTGGAAATATGAAAATAATAAGCAGAAAATCACAAGCAAGGAGCAAGGAGTGCACAGCTAGTTTGGGCGTATGACGCTGGAATAAAGCTTCTGCTTGCACTGCAGGGAGGAAACCTGCTGCAGTGAACCAGGGGACCCAAGCAGCACACTGCAGTAGAAATATGAAACCGTCTTTCTCCTTTTAGAGGTCCATCCCAGCTGAGCACCAAAGACAAAAAGAGTCAATGAAAACGAGGGCTGGAGAAACGAGTGTGATGTGATGATGGCTGTCTGTCTCGCAGCAGCTTCACTGCACTTGGCTCATGACATTTGAACAGAAAGGGTCCAAATAGATGAGACGACCCCTGAGGAGCTTCAGGTTGAATCAGGGTGGCAGACTGACCTTTGATACCATGTTCTCAGACCTGGCAACCTAGATAGGCAGAGCTTACAGACCCCTTCTCACAGCTTCTTCAATTTGTTACAGTTTCGAATGGTTGATGATTCATTCTCCACTCCGGGGTCTATACACACAATAATCCAATCCAATGAGAATGTCAGATGATGCATGGGGAGCTTAGACACCATTATGTTCCTATATAATACTGGACCAGCTTTGAAAACACAGTGTGGAGGTTTATTATGTGTCCAACTATGCATCATGTAGTGGCTACAGACTGGAAAATGGGCTTCTAAATCGACCCATCTGAGCTGGGTAGAGGAGGTGGTGTGTTGATGATATAATAATCATAAATCATAGCCAGTGGTGGTATTTAAGTTATCTGTTGGATTTGGTTAACGTGTCAGCAAAGCTTTCCTTGGAGCCTGTGCAGTAGAAGAGAGACACTGCAGCTGACAATAGTTATGTAATACTGAGCTTCTGCTGCTGGTGCTCAATGTGTAGAATTATTCACATACTTTCATTAGGTTGTTCAATAATTCCAAAGGTATTTTATGGATATTGTATCTTCACATATTTGATGACTCTAGTATTCCATTTCCCATACATACAGTATTCAATCCTTTCCATCAGGGTGCTTCAGTCGCCCTCTGATGGAGGCCGTCTGGGAAACAGAGAGAACGTTCCTAGGATTTTAAGTTCCTAATGAAATCTGCTGCAATTGCAGTAAGTGGCTAGCGGCTCTTTGAACAGACCCAGGAGAAGCAGCCTGCGGCAAGTTACAACCAACACACACGTTCTGAGGAGTAGGAGGGAAAACAATCAACACAGGACAACAAGTGTCCTCTGGTCCACTCAGGGTAAATAAAATACAGGACATTTTCACATGACATTATAATGAACCATTACTGATATCATCTTGAACTCTTTCAAAACAAGACACAGGGGCAGAGGACTACACAGGAGTCGAGGTGAGGCAAAAGCAAAGTCCACAAAACAAAGGAAAACCGACACTGGAAACTACCGCTGGAAGGCGATGCACACTTTAGGGTTACAAAGTCAAACTGGCAGAGAACAAGGAGGAGAGTATAAACAAGAGGAAAACAAACCAGGTGTAGGGCATGAACACTCAGGACCACACACAGGAAACACACAGGACCCAAAGAAGTGTGTGAGGGCAGCTGAAGGGAATGAACAATCAGGGGACACGTCCACAGGAAGCCCACAGGCTGCTGCACCGACAGCCCCTCAGCAACCCTGAGAGGGGATCCTTAACCACGCGCAGGGTCGTAAATACTTTTCACAATGGGATTTGCTGCTTTAAGCTATCGTCATTTTAGGTTATCATCCATCACTTTTAAAGCCTAACAGTTAATGAATTTGCAGATCAAGACAAACATCAGCAACAGGCTATAAGGAGACCATCTTGCAGGAGCATCTCCATTAATGGACCAGACGCTGTGACAAAACCTGCACACGTTGTTCTGTTCAAAAGCTGTAAACTCAGGGGAAACGCTGTGTATACATCATACATACATACACACATACATGCAAACATACATACATAATGTATGCATGTCTGTATGCATGCATGTATGTATGTATGTAACATACATACATAATGTATGAACGAATGTATGTATGTATGTAACATACATACACACTGTATGTATGTATGTAACATACATACATAGTACATACATCTCACTAATGAATGACTTGGCATGGTCACCGTCATTACTCGTACCTCCTCAGGACACTGATGCAGTTGCTCCTTAAAGTGGCTTCAGAGTGTAAAACACCACTCACTAATCTTTGTGACTCTAGCATGTGTACTCTCCAGAGGGCACTGCAACTAATTGCTTAATAAAGTTACTCTATGTGCAACATCACTGAATAGGACCATTGTGAAAACAAAACCCCTGCATCTCAAACAGCTGGTGACCGGCTGGTTTTCATGTGCATTATGGACGCAGAGAATTGCCTTCAACCTGAATCAGAGTAGCAACATGGGAGCTGGAGTGCAGCGACCATAATACACAGAGCCGTCCTTCGAAAAATAGGACAAGCATAATGGCTACATGGAGGTATTCACAGAATAACTAGTGTATGGATCCATCTAAGCATGCGTTAACATAGCAGCTACTAGCCATTTGAGTTACGTCACACTACCTACACAAACCCATACTTCTTCTGCGGTCAAGCGTGAGCGTAGCACCAGGTTTCCCGAGGGCTAACATGATGCTGTTTATTCACGGCTCTTGGCCTGCCCATCGTCTGTGTCACAGACAATCATTCCGGAAGTGCAAGTGTTTGTTTACCAACCGACTTCTGTGCCCCTGAGGCAACAGCAGCGACGCTCTCAGAAGAGAGGGTTTCCGTGTGTGTTAAGGTAATATCTCTTGTTTTGATCCCGCGTGTCAGTGCGATGTGTCCAGGTGCCCTCTGTAGCATTAACCTTGCAAACCGTGAGGCCAACAGTGGGCGACGGTAGGACTGTGACATACTGCTCACAGCGGTGCAGTAACATCCAGGGTGTTTCCTGAGGTCTGTTGCTGCTATTCCATCACTGTAGTCAGAGACGTTCAGTCATGCAAGTCTTTCTTTTTATTCTGTAAGAATTTACAATTAAAAAAAAGGATTTGGCGCCAATAGCGTTCGTCAATTACTGAATCACCGTTTATCAAACCATTTTAAAAAGACAGTATCAAAGTAAAAGTGCTGCTGGTTCCGGCTTCTCCAATGTGGGGGTTCTTCACAATTTCATATCACTCTACGTTCACTACCCTCGTGAATAAGTTGACAGGAATAGACGAGAGAAGCAGCTGAGAGAAGTCACGCTTTACACTCGGGGAACGTGTTGTTTGTATTGGGTGATTCGTTATTCACATTTTGTGTAATAAATCAAAATAAGAGTTATGTTGCATTTAAAAAATATTACAAGTTTCCACATAGCACATGCCTCAGGCCTATGGGAAACTACTATTACAACTGATAATATTGACAAATTATTTCACATATGCGAGACAAACCACAACATTGCACAGCAATCAATGTATTTGATATAATAAAAAATAATTTAAAAAACCATGGCCAGCTCAAGGAGAAAGTACTTTGTTGATATTTAGTGAGAATAACAAAGCTTTTATAGCTCCAACGTCTGGCCAAACTATGCCGGAGCAGAATTAATTTAGCTCCAAAGCAGTTGATGGAAAGACGTCTCTTTTGCAACATTTCAAAAGTTTGCTTAAAATTCTATTTTGATGTGTTCGGAATAAAATTGCGGTCACACAAAGAGCTGATCATCATAGCTTTGAGAGCATTTCAGTTTTAATGTGGCATCTCTGCACTTCCTGTCAATCTATTTTCAGCCTCTCCCACGTCTTTTTCTGAAAGTTAAATGCCAGGTCAGCCAGCCCTCTGTTCTCACTGCAACACACACACACACACACACACACACACACACACACACACACACACACACACACACACACACACACACACACACACACACACACACACACACACACACACACACACACACACACACACACACACACACACACACACACACACACACACACACACACACACACACACACACACACACACACACACACACACACACACACACACACACACACACACACACACACACTTGTTTTGCAAGATCTGTATCTAATAACAAAGCAACTTATGACTTATTACTTAAGATTTTGGCCCACTCATGTCACGTGTAAGCAGAATCAAAACAGGCTTCAATTTCAGTTTCAAACCATTTGACTCCGTCTCCTTTAAGTCTGAGAAGAAGGACCATTTGGTCCAGTCCACATGTGCAGACGCCACCTGGAGAACCCAGGAGGAGAACAAGCAGCCAGGGTCTGTTTAAGGGATGAACTAGGATTGTCACGATACCAACATTAGAACTTTGATACCTGCCATAAATATCGTGATACCCGATACCACAAATACTGATATATTTATCTATAATAGTAATGAATATGTATGGTTCCCTTTTTACCAGCTTATTCTGGCCCAGCTTTTTGAACACTTAATAAATGGCATTAATATTAGTATTAGCCTACAGTAAGATATTAATGAAAACTACATGGTGCCATCAGTGTTGATTGTACACAGCTTTGTAAGCCTTTTGTCTGTACCTGACCAGATGACTACATAGTTCCTTCCATAAGTATGATCAACTGTATTTTTACAGATGTGTTCGGATCGTGCACTATTTTAATAAAGTATCGATGATAAACATATGGAAAATCCTATAGTTTCTTAACGTACAGGTACCACGGTAACCTTTTACCATGGATACACCGTGCAACATTAAGATGTACTTACGGAAAGATTAACAGGCAACATCAAGACATGTTATCGTAAAGAGGCCAGTGTGTGGGATTTAGTGGCATCTAGCTGTGTGGTTACAGGCTGCAAACTATTGAAGACCCACCAGCTCACGCATCCCTTTCCACGACCGTGGTAACCTGAGCCGCTGAGTGCTAAACCATGGTAAAGCCTTGCTCAGAGGCCATCTTTACAATTGAAATATTACTTTAGGAGCAATTGAAGTGGTTACGGCTTACGGATGGCATTACCATAAGTGGGGGAGAACTGCAGTGGACTTTAGGTCACATCACAACACAAAAGACCTTTGTCTGGTTTGTCCGTCCTGGGCAGGAATAGAAACATGAAAACATGGCAGAGAACCCACTACTTAAATAATAAAAACAACGAAGTTTGAGGGTATTATTCTCTTATGAAAATTGAATTATGAATACTATATTCCATTTCTGCCAATAGATCCCTGGAATGCTACACACTAGCCCCTTAACGCCTCCACTATTGTCCCAAAGACTGTGTGGGACACAGAGCACACACACACACACATTTGCATATCACACAGATGACACCAAAATGAATACGCCTGAAGTGAATCATCTTAGCCTTAATTAAGCAGTTAGCACATGTCACTGATTGCCATGCTAAATAAATGGACAATACAACGGTGGGGTTTGAATGCAACAGTCAAAAAACAAATCCTAACATGCTCAGTCTCTAAACGTATGCATTCTAACAATAGTATTATTTGTAGAAAACACAAACATGGCCACAATCAAGAACAGCAAACTGTCTCATAAACCAGACCCACGTCAACAACAGTGTGTGCCAAATCCTTATTAACACCTGCAATATTGTTGCCATGATTCACATGGGCTGTCCACACAGTGTTGCAGTGCATCATGGTCAATGTAGCTTGGACTTTGTTAATTGTCAATTTCCGATATCGGACGATATTCCCATTATTGGTTTTGATAGGCGTTCTCAAAACGGCCGATCAAACTTGGCCGATCAGATGACATCAAATCGGCGAGAAATATTATCAGAGACGTTTCAATAAGGCGTTAGAGATGGGCATTTCAGGCCGTCAATGGTAAGAAATGATTCTTTAAAAAAAAAAGAAAAGCTTGTGTTGTAAAGCACGCGGCCGGAGCCCACGAGCAACCTTTGCCCAAGCCTTTCCAAGCCGACCTAGAGCCGGTCGCGGCGCCCGGCGAGGACCGGCAGAGTGCAGAGGTCCCACGAGGGGATCCCCACGCACCGAGCGGCATCCCTGCCCCGCCGAGTTGAATCCCCCGAGCAGACTGCGCTGGCCCCGCCCCTTTACCTCTCAACGGCTTCACGCCCTGTTGAACTCTCTCTTCAAAGTTTGTTTAAACTTTCCCTTAAGGTACTTGCCGACTATCGGTCTCGTGCCGGTATTTAGCCTTAGATGGAGTTTACCACCCACTTTGGGCAGCATTCCCAAGCAACCCGACTCCGAGAAGACCGGACCCCGGCGTGACGGGGGCCGCTACCGGCCTCACACCGCCCATGGGATGAGCCTCGATCAGAAGGACTGGAGCCCCCGAGCGACACCGGGCAAGCGATCCTCCGTACGCCACATGTCTTCAATCCGCCCGTCAGACGGGGATTCGGCATTCCCGTCTGCATTTAGGGGTTCTACACTGGAATGTTGCACGTTCCCCGCAATAAAACGGATGGTTGTCAATTCATGATACTCACTCGGCTCTAAATTTAAATACAAAACTAATGTTAGTATATAAATAATGCTACACAATAGATAGAATGCTTCAATCGAGACCGTGATCTGTATTATCGGATCGCCAGATACTGATTTCAGTGATCGTGATCTGCACCAAAAAACCTGATGGGAGCATCTCTTCTCTCATCAAGAATTATAGAAACAGAATCTTCTCCATTTTCCGATGCAAAAAATAGATTACAAAATGAAGGGTAACCAAACAAAAAAGAGGCTGCTGAACAAATGTGTGGTACATTCACTGTGTGTGTGTGTGTGTGTGTGTGTGTGTGTGTGTGTGTGTGTGTGTGTGTGTGTGTGTGTGCAGCTTCTGTCTGAGTGTGATGTCCCTTGGGCAGGACTATTGAAGCTATGCAGGCAGCTAACTCTAAACTGCAGGATGACTACTGAGCTCAGTTTAGGAATCATCCCCACTGGCGCATCACGCAGACCGAGCTGTAAAAGCTTCAGAGGGTCAGAACCTACATTAGTGACAGGGCTGAGGAGAAAGTCCCATGCTAACAGATACACGTCCACGTTAACCAACGGAGCCGGCCATAGGCCTTTCATTACCATTCTGTCGCTAGGGCAACAGCTTTGGTCCAATTTTACTTATTATCAGTTACTGCATTAATAAATACTGCAACATGAAATATGAAATGTTCACGTTATCACGTTTGAAAGGGTCTTTCCTGGCTGCATAACGACTTTCATCTTAATACCTAAATAACTTACCAAAAGTGAGTTGTATGTTTCACATTAACAACAATGAACTAAACAATTGATTGACAGCACATATTGTGGGATGAATGATATGCTGCCCCTTTCATCAATGCTATAAACTCAAGCCTCTTTGTGACAACAACTTTGTATGGGAAAGAAGTTGGTTTCTTGGACATGTAAAAAACTCACAGGATAGAAACTTCTCAAAAGAAATGTCCATGGTGCACTTTAAATCTCCATATCCAGCATCATCATCCAGAGGTGGCGTCTCTTTTGTTTCTAGCATTACAATATTGGACATGACACCCAACCAAAGCACTTCTACAGCGCCCAGATGCATCTGCCTTTCTAGTTGCCATCTTTTGTCACAAAGCATTTCTTTGAATACGTTTAGTTTTAAGTACAGTTAGCTGTAATGACTGTTGGGCCTCATCAAAGTCTTTACCTAAAATACAAAACAAATAGAGAATGAAAAAACGTATCACTGTTCTAGCTTCGTCCCACTGACACATTCCTCATCATAAGCCTGTTTGTTGAATATAAATATGTTGTAAAGAAAACTGCAACAGCAATCTAACTTTGCAAAGAGTTTGGCTTCTAAAGGACAAATTAATTGCAGACATTTCAGAAATGCCATGCGTTTTGCAATATTGATGTACCAGCCCAGTGAAAGGACACACCAGCACATGAATCGGCCTTTTTCTGCTCGTTACAGAGCGTTCAACAGCTTACTGCACCAAACTCAACCCCTGCAGCCTGCCTCTCCTCTTGGACCGGAGCCCATAGGCACACACACACACACACACACACACACACACACACACACACACACACACACACACACACACACACACACACACACACACACACACACACACACACACACACACACACACACACACACACACACACACACACGCACACGCACACGCACACACACACGCACAATGCTTACACACACACACAATGTATACGAGTGTGCACACACACGCACGCACACGCACACGCACGCACACGCACACGCACGCACACGCACACGCACACACACACGCACAATGCTTACACACACACACAATGTATACGAGTGTGCACATGCACGAGCGCAAACACACACAACTGTCACAACCTCTCAACAACACACACACACACACACACTCTCACTCGCTCACACACCACAGTTAAAACCTGGCTGCAGGGTGTCCCTGGCAACTGTAACAGATGGACCTGCAGCAGTGGGGCAGGTAAGGTGAAATGGAGTTGAACACAAGTCTTTCACCCCGACTATTTTAAGGTGGGTCTAAATAAATCTTGCAACGTGGCCAGGGCTCTGGCAAGAATTCAAAAGGACAGTACATGCATAAAACATGACATACGTGACAGAGTATTGGAGTAGAGAGAGAGAGGAAAGGAAAGAAACAACATGCCAGTGTAATAATGTATGCAAAGACTGTTTTCAACGCAGTACGGACAGCAGTACCATTCACCGCTCTGACAGCTCCGAGACGGAGACATCTGGAGAGGTACATATGCAAACTCACTGGCGTAGTGTGTGACAATGTTAAACTATGCTGCACACATATACTATGGCATTTGCTTCCATGTAGGAACAGACAAGTACGATCATCCCGACTCACTGAGAGCGTTGGGAAAAGAGGCAGGAAGAGAAAGGGGTAAGAGAGAGAGGGAGAGAAAGAGCGAGAGATACCAAAGAAATGTAGCCTCAGACCTAGCAATGATGCTCTTAAAACACCCACCTCAGTCTGCTGCTGATTCCTGACGCAGTGAGCACAACCGGGGAGTAAATACTGAATACAGTAGCTATGATGGAGGACCAGGAGCCAAGATCCAAGAGACTAAGCAGAGAGCGGACAAATGATACAAGACCGGTGAATGTGAGATCCTGTGTGACTAAAATGACGTGTGAGATGAGCGTGTACTTCTGACATGAAGACAGAAATACAAGAAAGACAATGAAAAAGTGACACAAGATGGACGGAATAGGGACGGGGAACAGGCAGGAAGAAGGAAAGAAGAGACAGAATAAATGTGTGAGCTTGGAGTCACTGAAAAGAGCAGATGCATCAAAGGATACGCCCCTCCCTCTTTCCTCTGCGCACACACACGCGCAAACACACCTCCCTGTGCACTGGCAGCTTTGGGATAAGCGTGCATTCAATTAAACAAAGTGAGCTGTAAATGGTGAAAGAGAAGACGGTCGGGCCAGAGGAAAGCAAGCAAGAAGCATGCGTGTAAAAAAAATAAAACGCACTCTTCTCATAACTCGCTCACAATGCCGCCAGACTGATAACAAGAGCAGCTTTTAAAATCACTGCATTGGCCCTCAGTTGGTCCTAGAGTGGATGTTTTTAAATGAGAACATACATAAAAAAAGGTTATCATCAATATGATCTACACCAATTCAAAAGGTGGTACCCGGTTTGTGAAACTGACCCCACAATGGGCAATGGAACCACTAAAATCATCCTCATGTGATGGATGTTTGTTCAAGAGTATTCAGGTAGTCGGTCTCATTACTGATTACTGAGCAGCGGAGGAAGTCGGAGACAAATCCAACTAGAAGCTGTTGTTTTACACATCACGCCGCCATGCTGTCCAGATTCACAGCTCGTGTGGCTTTATGCCGACTTTGTCTCAGTGTAAAAAAGAAGAACTGCTGTAATGAGGGTTGTTCTTTACAGCGGTATTGTGGGACCTCTCTGTAAAGGGGCGTTATGAGAGAGAGAGGGGGGGGGGGGGGGATACGTTGCACATTCTGCAAGCCACTAAGTGCTACATGAGAAGAACAGGGCTTCAGATAGACCTCGTGATCAGTGAGCAACTGATACTGCGTCAAGCGATCGGCTCCAGAAATGCTGAGCGCCCTTAATGAAGATGGATTCTAATCCCCCCTTTTTGGTATTTGTTTCATCGTTGTAACTCGTGACCCATAGCTGCACATACTGCTACGGGAAGATGGTAATGACGGGTGTAGGGAATTCAAGATTGGTTCAAATTGGGTTTCCAGCTCAGATTGCTTTCAGGAATCTGAACAGATGGCCGAGCAGGTAGTCGAGCTCAGAGATGATGCCGAGGAACACGACCAACGTTGTATCATGTGTCCCTGATTAGCCTTGGTCAAAACAACTGAAAGGTCATTATTTCTTATTGTAAGACATTTGTAGCACAGCTACACAACTTACATTATTAAAAAGTCAGAAAAAAGTAATTTATCACAAACCATAGATGGGTTTAATGGATTTGCCTCACCATGTGAGTGTGTGTATATGTGTATACGTGTGTGTGTGTGTGTGTGTGTCTCTCTGTCTGTTGGTGTGTGTGTGCGTTTGTAGCCCAAAGCCTGAGGGGACAGCTATAGCTTCACTGTTGCGCACCATTTGTCCCCGGCCTTTCTTTGGGAGCTAAATCTGATTCACGACATCTCCAACTTTTGACTCCAGCTCGCTCCTCGAGTCGTGACACCAAACATGGCGGGGCGTCTGCCAAAGCATGAGATCTTCACCAACAATCACAACTACACTTCCTCACGAGTCTCAGAGAGTTGAAAGTGAACCACCCTCAGTCTTCCGAAACCAGACTACATTTAATCTAACTGGGGGACTGATTTTAACATAACAGCTAAACATATTTTAACTAGCACATAAAAAGATGCACATGGCCATGAATACCGCTACAAAATCCACTATTTCCATAGTTCGGCAGACAACCGGAAACACACTTCCTAAAAGGGCCTTCTAAAATGTGTTACTTATGACTCCATGTTTATACTGAATGAGGGGTGGAAAAAAAAAAAATATTCGATAGATTGCAATTCTTTTACAATTGATTACGACTAAAAAATCTGAAATTTCAATCTCAATTCTCAACGCTCTGATTGAATTCAAGAATTCTGTGACACCGGGCTGTCCGTTCCTTACCAATGTCCCTGAACACAACAGACGTAATACATGTGTATTACGTGTGCATCTTGTTTACCTCCTAACAACGGTAAATACGAGCAGTTTTGGTGAAAGGGGCTGAGCTTGATCAGCTAAATATGGAAACATTCTGACCGGCACCCTCTGGCTTAAAAGAAAATGTATGGAGGCATTTTGCTTTGTCTTCTTTCCGACCAACTCGGAAAGCGAGAAATGATTCACAAAGTAGATTGCAACTTCTTTTTTTTTGCCAAGGAATGGTGGCCTGACTCAGTCATTGAGAGTCAGAGCTGTCGCTCTATGGTGCACACATTGGAGCAGAAGTAAAACACTGATATCAACATTGTTACAGAAACAGTGATATTCTACAACAAAACCAAAGCAAACGCCATGGATTCAGTTAGGAAAGCCGGGAGGATGGTCACACGCTATGCGCGACTTGCATTGTCACAGAATCCAGTGTGACTTTAAACACTTTATCACTGCATGTAGTTTGACCACATGTTCTAGAAAGCATTATTTATCTTTATCATGGGGAGATTATGATATCAGTTATAACAATAAATAGTTAATTGTAACTCACCAGCATTTTAATTCATAATATCTACGCTGACAGCAACCATCAGAGCCACAGCGAGAGATGCAACCCAAGCCGTGAAAACAAATACTGTCAACTTTGTCTCTATACTTTTTTGCCATCATCCTTCAGATGTCAGGGGATGAAGAGAAAAAACAGTAAACATTTGAATTGCAGATTACATTTCTTAGTGTAGGTGTCCACTAGGGCTGCACCCCTGTTTTTCTGTAATGAATGAATCCAACGATAATTTGTATATCAGATTTATACATCACAATTTATGTATGGGTTATTCTAAAGATTTGAGACAACCATTAATAAACAAAACAGAAGAAACTTGCAAATGACACTTCACGTGCAGTTGGTTTTCCTTGGAGCCCGATATCGAGTCGACTCCGAGGTCCTCTGGGTATTGCCGAGCTGAAGGCCATTAGGCTTCAGTGCTACAGTTTCACTGGGATTACCAGAGAACACGCCAAGCGGCAGGCATTAAGTAAACCAAATTACAGGCTCTGAGGAATTAGTCAGTAACTTCTGGTAAAACATAAAAAGCTACAAATCCGGCTCAGCATCCGACTGGTACATGTCAGCGTGGAGATGCCGTATCGACTGGTTGTCAAGACAGACAACAGAAGAGATGATCATGATGCTACTGATACAGTTTGGGACTAAAATACAGTCAGATAATCAAAATAAATTAAAGGGATAAGCATTAACTAGTCTCACATCTCATTTCTGGAGGAAAGTAGAAATAAAAATGTATCTATATAGTTATATTTCAAGCAGTGTTATGCAAAAGTCCCACTAGACGACAGAAATACAATACAAGACTAGGAAATAGATAATGTTGGCTTAACCTTGAAAATAAGATGTTGTTTTGATCCCAAGAGGATCTTTTTTCCTGAAAATGCAATATGTGAATGATTACCAACTATCCCAGGCTGGTGGGAACCTTTGCAAACAGTCGATGCTGCACAACTAGCAGGTCACATTGGGATCAGGCAGCATCGGCACATGTTTGTGTATTAGCTCGTCTGTAATAACATACGGAGATGTGAAGCCTGCAACCTTGTCCTCACATAAAGCCCAAGACTCCATATCAAAGTAAAATGTTTCCATTTCAGTTTCATAATGATGGTCTGATTAATAATAGTAATGCAATCATTATTTATGAACATCTCAGAGCGCTACAGAGCCAGTAGATAGATACAAATAAACTATAATAGAAAATATAATAGCTGACAGTGATTTAACACAAAGTTAAAAACACCTTCCTGGATAAAAAGGTTTCTAGGCCAGTCTTTAGAGTCCAGTGTCTGTGTTCCCCTCACGTGGTAAAAGACTATTCCATAAGCAAAAGGCCCGGTCGCCCATGGTGGGAACCCGGAGGAGCAAACTTTTTGTGGATCTGAGGATGCAGGTGGAGGTTTGGAGAGTAATGAGTTATTGTAGGTACGGAGGTGCATTTCTATTTATGCATTTATGGGTGAGTAGTAGGACTTTGTAGTCAATCCGGAATGAGACAGAGAGCCAGTGGAGTGAGTGGAGAATGGGTGTTATGGACTCATATTTCCAGACTCTCATCAGGATCCTGGCCACACCATTTTGAATCTATTGCAGTTTCTGCATGTTCTTCCCAGTGATCCCAGTGAAGAGGGAATTACAGTAGTCCAGTCTAGAGCAAATTATGTTTAATTGTGCTAATGTACACAATGATACATGTGAATATGTTGAAAGAGTTAATCATGCAAACTTTAAAGCTTAATTTGGCGTAAAAAGTCAATTTCTTTCCAAAGTCCAGCTAAGAATCACTGACCTTTAGTGGTCGCACAATGTACCATCCCCGAGAGCCATACATTAGATTCCACATTGAGTGAAGTGTCAAGGATCCACAAATATATCCATTCATTGCTGATGACACAAAGAAATATTGATGTTTGATGAAATCCTAATTACTTGCAAATTGTCTATTACCTTTTTTTATTTATCTGCCAAAGCACTCGGACAAGAGCATTATTTCTTCGTTGTCTGCAGGCCAATGCAAGTGGGGATCTAATCAGGAGATGTAAAATGCAGCTCTCTAATTGCATCATTAGCTAAACCAATGACTCAGTCACAGTGACTTCAGCCTCCCCTCCACCACCCCCACCCCAACCCCACCCTCTGCCCCATCCAGAAATAGGGAGTCAAGCCTGAAGCCCTTTACTATACAGCTGCTCAAGCAGAATAATTCTAACATGTTATGTGCAACAGCGCAAAATGTTAGCGTTACAGAAATATCCGACTGAAAAACATAGTATTAATGAGACTGTGCTTTAAAATGTCATCAAGACACTATTTAACCTATGGTTACATTAATGTCATGTAGTGAAACCATGGGTTAAATAGTGTCTTAATGGTGTCTTTCAGTGAATGCCATCAATTTGATCTTATTTAAATTAAACATGTAGGACTCAATGTAGTGATCCCGCCTCTAAATGTTGAAGATTGTCAAAGGGCCATCAAGAAAACCTTTTCAAAGAGGTAACATCATACACAGATCCACACGGTTTGGATTTGGATGTGATTTCAACAGTTAACAATGCTCTGTAGATGCACTGCAATGGGAACATCGAGAGAGCATTTTTTGGATCACTTATTGCCAAAAAAGCCACTCGGGTTGCCCTCTCATGTGGAGGACCCCTGACTTGCTGCAGTTCTACATGCATTTCTAGAATGACTCAAAGAGGTGGTTTCCCAGCAACTGAAAACGCTGTGTGTCAGAAAAGAACTTGCACTGCGTTTCCTGCCTCTGTGCATGAAGTGAAGAGATGACGGTGACACCTCTGGTACTCCCATCTTACATGCTCAAACGCAAATGAGGGCATGATCTTGATAGGCTTCCTGTAAATATAGATCTCAATGATGACGCATAACGCAATGCCTAGTTTAACGAGAAACACGACGGTCCACGTTTTATGAGGATACGTGCTTCACATAATGATAGCTATATTAACGTGACCGTAACTTCGAGATTCTGACATGTTCAAGTGTAAAGAAGGAACACAAATATGTCAATGTATGCAGACAAAACATGCTTTCTATCTCTAGTATTTAGTTAGTTGCACATGTTCTACTGAACCTCGTCTCTTCGTCACAGTGATGGCAGGAATCAACCTGGCCTCTGCCGCACCGCGCGGCTCGGTGGGAGCCTGCAGCAGTCCGACTGCGGCTGCTGAGGACAGGGAGCTTCTGGTTCCGACGTCTCCGTGTCGGGTCTCCTCCCTGAACGTTAAGATACGGCTCTTCTTCCGATTACACTAGTGTGGAAACCAACTTGGTCCTGAACGCGCCTTTACATTGTGAACGTGCGAGGTCCCTGAACGTGACATAAATGTAACGTTATGCTGATGTCGTTACGGCATGGAATGCGGCGAACTTGATTTCTCACCACTCGGCACACTTTGCAAGCTAATCACGGCTGACGAAAAAATATGCATTATCACAAACACACGCTCTTGTAATGATGAACATATGTCTGTGCTGCGGCGACGTTAAATTGCCATGTCCATCTCGACACCGTTAACTGGTTACCGTGATTAATGTTGCGTAGACTGCTCAGCCAACGAACATTTAAAGAAATTAACGTTGTCAAACCCATTTCGGAAAAAAAAACAATCGTTAATAAAAGGTGTAGCTCACCCACACGACACCGGAGAAAGCGCAAACGTTCTTACCTTGTGCCGAAATCCTTCTCTTCCCTTTTTGACAGTGTAAAGACCCTCTGGATTGTGTTGCTCTGACACAAGTACCACGCGCTGCATCTCAGCCCCGCCCAGCTGGCTGCAGGCGAGCTGTCATTGGTAAATTAGAATACAACTGCAGCCAGACTGCGGCTTCTTATTGGCCAGACCCACATGCCAATCTATTCGGATTCTGCTTCCCGCGTTCTCGAAGGCGCTCACAATACATTAACATGATGCAGCCTCTATTTATGTGTCAACCACTGCAAATGTGTAAAATAAGTCACAGTAAGCTCAAGTATTAAAATAACGTAGAGTAGGATAAACACAGTTTAAGCAAATGTATGTTTTAATGTCAAGTAAAACAATTCACCCTGGCAAAAGAAATTGCAATTTGTGGGACAAGTAGCCTACAATGTAACAAAAATCAATAAATCCCATATAGAAAGCCTTTGAATCAAAACTTTATTTCTCGGTAAAACAAAAAAGAAGCCTATCATTGGCAACCTAAAAAGACAAAGGAAGACAATAACATGTCAGAACAGAAACATCCTTGTGCCCCCTCGGGAGAAGGATTCGACACTAGTGACTTTAACTCTTAGTGCCAGCGAGATTGGATTAGCTGTCTCAGTGCAAAACGTCTACAGCGGGCAGTGGTGCTTGCAGGATGTTAGAGAACACGGCTACAGTCAATCTTTCATAACAAGAGGAGCCTTGACTTGAGCTGCCACCTCCGCCCCCATAAGTTCCTCTACAATCGTTAGGGCAAACTCAAAACTGGTTCCTGGCCCACGGCTGGTGATGTAATGTCCATCCTTCTGTACTCGGGCCTCTGAATATTTATAGTGATCTAAAAAAAGACAGAGCAATACCGTAAGGATAATCACAATATGAGAGCTGTAAGGTAAAGAATGAAAGCCACACTTTAGACATCACACTGTAATTCAAGCACTTGTATATAGATCATCTATTATCAGTTTAAAAAAAACACATTTCTAGTATGTTCTGCCAAATTCTTGCACCTGCTGGCATCCGAGTGTGTGCTATCTACACTACTGCATAGTGACATGACTTTTATTAGGCCAGAAAAGGCTAGTACAGCACCATCTGGTGCCCTTTAGAAATAATTAAATCTCCTCCTGTTCCGAGTTGGAGCTGCAGATGTTATTTACTCGCTGTACTCTTCAGTAATATTGCTAGCCTTTTTACCAGCCGTAACACCGACCATGGTATTGTTTTCACCCTGAATTTCTGGACACACCAATGTCTGGAGACACCTATTACCACAAACAAGGTTTTGAGTGGACATGTGTTTCTATTTCTGTTCGTCGATGGTCAAAGTGTGTTACTGCAATATATCATCGCAACTGTCACGAAACTCCCAAGGGAGTGTAGTTGAGATAAAAGTAGTAGTTTGGCATGGTCCGAGCAAGTGTGTGTGTGTGTGTGTGTGTGTGTGTGTGTGTGGGGGGCTGGTGTGATCTCTTCAAAACATGGTCTCTAGTGTTTGAGAGTGTTTTTCTGTTGTTGTTTTACCTCCAGCCATCATCTTGTCCTTCATGGCCGGATGTGTAGTGACTGTGCTGCCGTACCCGATGCCATGTGCCAGCAGAGCAATGGGACCTGCAGAAGGGCAAAGCATTTATCGGCTTCCTGTGATAAAGTGACACTTTATCCGAGTTTGTGGCTCCAGTTTATACCGTTTAAAAGTCACGGGTAAAGTACTATATCCTCAAAATCACCTCCATCAAGCTAAACACTTAATCAGATTACAATACTGCATTTACCAGTAGGAACTGCACTTAGTACACAACAGTATTACCTAAAGGTGTCCTCAGCTGTGCCATTGTTTCTAAGAATATAATATACAGTTTCAATCTCTGTCCAGCAAACTAAAGAGAGAGAAAAAAGGAGCGGCTGAAGACGTTTACTGCTGCTGCATTAACGTTGGCAACGTGCGACCACTGCAGTGAGCTCATCCAAAAACTGTTAATGAATAGAAAGTTATTGATTATGCACCTTGGCTGCCATCCCATGCAGTCTAAGGATAACACCCTTCCCCTGAAAGAACAGAAGACTGCCAGCCAAAGCCGGGTATACTCCTGTTACAGCCGTCCCCACCCAGAGGACACCAGACTGGGAGAGAGACCTTCTGGGAGTCAGACAGCGAGGCAGAGGTGGACCGAAAGGTGATGATGAGCATCTCTCTATTAGTATCCATGTATATGCAAATATTAGCGCAAAAATAGAACTATACGATGAAAGACTCATCCTGATAATTTTGGTTTTACACTCATTGTTCTGCTCCCCAATCAAGTGATTTTTTTTAACAGTTTTTTTCTTCACATGGAGATCCTAATTTGCATTATAGGACAAAATAACTGGCTTCTTGTTAACTGGTTCCCTTCCTGGCAGGTTCATTAAACTGTAAATTCCGGTGAGGATTTCAGTAATTTTCTAGGACATCCTTCAATCCACTTTGCCGCATTGGTCCCCGTCCCTATTCAAAATGTCCTTCCAATGTCCTTCCGCTGCATATGGAGGCTGTCAAATAAAATGTCAGTGCCTGTGGGTTCACTCAGGGACATTCATTAATCAAACCCTCACTCTTCCATTCCCAATGCCAAAAGGGGTCATTCCGTAAACTATATCTTTTTCAAAATTTTGTTAAGATATATGATGAACTATGTCAAGGGCATATGTAGTTACTAAAATACAGGAAATACAGCCATGAGCATGTTAAAACTGCACATTTTTCTTCAATTCCATTTGCGAGCAAATCCTAATCCACTTTACTGGCACAATATTAGCTTGATAAACCACAGTATCAAACATTTATTGTTGTTTCAAGATAAAAACATGTCTCATGATAGCATAGCATAGTGCATCGTTTAATAATGTATGTCATTGGATTTGTCAAACTGGTTTGATATGGAAAAGGACTGCGAGTAGATGTATTGATCCGTTACTGAAAGCATCCAAATAAACTGCATTGCGTCGGTGGAGTAATTTACATTTATTGGTTCAAAGCAACGACAAGATGGGCCTGTATATTCATGACTTGGTTGTTTTCACAAACAGTACCTGCACAGATGGCTGCAATCAGACCCTTCCTGCCATCTTGTTCCTTCAGCACCTCCTTCACAGCAGGAGCCTGCAGGAGAGAGAGTGAGCAGTCATCCCGGGAGCACCGAGGCAGAAATAAACAAACAGAACACGGCAGCACTGTCTTATACGCTCAAGTCTGAAGCTCCAAAGGAGTTCATTTTTAACGGATGCACGTACAACCAATGATACAAAACATGCACACCCTATTAAAAGACATATTAAAAAAGAGTTTTTCTTCAGCAGTTTATTTCTAAAACCACATATGTAGTCAACCTCCATCTGGTGAACCCACATTGATTCCCGAAAAAGTAAATCACTGAAACTGTAAATTATGACCAGCTCTTGACATTTTTTAATCTGAGAAAAATAAAAATAAAACACAGATTAAGAAAATTCAGAGGAAGTGTCGTGGATCTGAGCGATTGGGGAGGAAAAGCATATTTACAAAACAAAAAACTTCCTATACAATCCATGTGTGTATAAAACAAAGCAGACTTATTCCTCTAAGATTATCAATGAAATTGGAGAATATAAATCATTTTATTCTCAACCATTGATCCATCCATCCCAGCTTTGTAACCAACGATGCCACGCCTCCTCGTCAAAATGTAAGGCGTTTGCGTCATTATGTAAAAATAAGATTTAATAATATTTGCACATTCGGTCGATTATCAAAACAAATTTGACCATCAGAGCTTCTCTGGGAAAACTGAATTCTGGTGAAATTAGTGAAGGGGGGAATACGTAAAATCATCATGCAGTTAAAGTCTTCCACTGGCTCCTAGTTAGCAATTCACACTGTTTTCTTTTAGGAAGTTTTGGACAGTTTTACTTGTGATGAATCAGATATTGTTAATTGCTCTCTTTCCAGATGCATTCAAAACAAGCTTCTACTTCAAAAACAATATTCTTTATTCTTCTATTTTGATCAACTTTAGGCCCATTTCCAACCTGCCATTGTTATGCAAGACATCGTGAAAGGCAATATTTAAACCGTTAGGTGCCGTTTTACACGCAAACAATATCACTGAGAGATTTTAGTCCGCTTTCAGAGTGCCGAGAAAAGTAAAAGTAAGAAACGATCCAAGACTGAGGTCACACCAAAAAAGTTCTCCATTCTTTCACGTCTTGATCTCAGCATTGTATTTGATACAGTCAATCAGGAGATACTTCTCATCCAACTGGACAATTGTGGTCTCTCAGAAACAAATGAGACAAGCAACTGCTTTGAGAAATAGCTCAAAGTTTATTATTACAATGTTGATTTGAAGTAATTACACCTTTCTTTTTACTGTATTTATTATATAATGATTTAGCATTTCTCACACTTATTTTTATATTGTAAAAATGTTTTTTTAGCATTACTAACTCTTTATTATCCGTCCACAGCGCTTATCCTCATTAGGGTCGAGGGGCGCTGGAGCAGATCCCAGCTGACAAAGGGCGAAGGCAGGGTTCACCTGGACAGGTCAGCAGTCCATCCAGAGCGCATAAAGAGACAGACAACCATTCATGCTCACATTCACACCCACGGGCAATTTAGACATCAATTAACCTGCAGCATGTCTTTGGACTGTGGGAGGAAGCCAGAGAACCCGGAATGAACCCACGCTGCCACGCGGAGAACATGCAAACCACACAGAAGGACCACCCAGACCGGGACTTGAACCCACAGCCCTCTTGCTGTGAGGCGACAGTGCTAGCCACTAGCCACCATGCATTACCAACTTGTTTTACATAAAAGGTGCTATATAAATATAGCATAATATTATTGTGGTCTGTGCAGGTGCAATTAACCATAAGGAAATGTAAAACTCATCTTAAAACTTGAGTGAGGTAACAATACATAAATGTGCTTATAAATCAATAAGACCCTCAAGTTAAAGTTAAAGGCCCTCAACACACATTTTGTCAATCAACTTCATACTATTATAAATGACACAAAATGAATACAACATTTCCCACGAAACTCATAACAGTTAGTTATTCACATAAACGATTTCCGCATTCCCATTGTTCTTACTTCACATGTACCAACCAGGATTTAGCCCAATTGGAATGAGAATCTGAACAAAGTTGGTGGGTTGTTGCCGTCTCTCAGACTTTCACTCCATTTGACCATACAATTAGGCAGGTTCTGTACCAAACTTGTTAAGTACTGAACCACTGTTCTCGATATAGCTCATTTAAGAAGTATGTGTGCAGAACAGGGTTGACCTCAAATACATAACGTTTACTCTGTTGAAGCCTCTGTTTACTTCCTGAATCATGTAAAACCACAGATACAAAATATAACTGGGAGATTCACACTAAATATATCTTTAACAAATCTGGCAACCACATGAAGTAAAGTGACGGCCACCGGACAGGAGGAGGGAGAGTGCGACATCTAGTGGCTGAATGTTGTCATCGTTATTAATAGCCCCTTCGAGGCAAAGTCGCACATGCGCAAATGCAGGCGATAGAACACCGCATACCGAGGTGAAATATTCATGCTGAAAGTTCTCCAAAGTTCAACTCCACGTGAATTCAAACATGCGATTTGTTTCACATGCGTTTTCAACCCTTTGCTAGCATAGAGAGAGAGAGAGAGAGAGAGAGAGAGAGAGAGAGAGAGAGAGAGAGAGAGAGAGAGAGAGAGAGAGAGAGAGAGAGAGAGAGAGAGAGAGAGATCTTTGCCAAATGCCAGGCCCTTCTACTCCAGCTAATTTAAATTTAAATTAGAGATTGTTTTCCAACACTTTGACATTGTTTGCTTCTTTTTTTAGTCCCAACCATCATAGATTATTGTTTTATGGAAACATGTTTAAAATTTGAAACCACATTTTCTGGTAAATATAGGTAATTGCTGTTGGGTATTGTTATTCAACTTAATTTTCACAATATTATCTTTTTTGTAGATCAAAACTTAAAAAGACATTAAAAAGTAATTTATAGGCTTGTGATTAGAGTGTTTCTCACCTCTGCCAGATTCTGAGCCCCTGGCATTCCTCCTGGCAGAAGCACCACATCGTACGGGCCCTGAGAAACACACCAAGATAGATTAAGAGAAACTGAAAGGTCTGTAGGTCAGTAGGTTTTCACAAATAAGAAATGCGTCTTGCCGTTTACTGAAAGTAAATAAAACATAACATTTAATATCAAAACATTTTTTGCAAAACGTTGTCCGAGAAATACGTTTCATTCAACATGGTTTGATCAATGGAGAGGATTAAACTGAAAACCCATACATAACAAAATATTGCTTCCGTTTGACCATTTCTTGACAGAATTGTACCCCTTAGACCAACCTGGGCCATGGCCTCTTCCAGACTGGCATCAGGACAAATCACTACGTTTCTGCTGCACTTGACTGGCTCTTTGCCCGTCAGCCCTGCAATCGTCACTGCAATCTACCAGTTTGGGGAAATAATATTTTAAAAATCACATCAGTATAAACGCGAAGATTTGGAGACTTTTATTTTGAAGGGCTATCAAAAGGCTATCTTTGACCAACGTCTTTGACATTTAACGTGCCATCTTTCTGCAATCACTTTACAAGGTTATGAAGGTCTCGACAGGGAACCAGATCACATATTATTCAACAATACAGTAAAACTATTCCAACACCAAAACTCTGAACGGGGCCAAGTAACGTAAAAATCAAAATGACATTATAAAAAACGTCATGTTTCATCGGTGCAACGTGCCGCTGCATGTTTAGTCACCATCAAGGTGACGGTATGTCTCCGTGAGGCCGTGGGGGTGTGCACTGACTGAAAAGGTACCGACACGTCAATGTGAAACTAATGCACGGTGGCTAAACTCTGCTGAGCAATGGCTTCATTAGCTCGGTAGCTAGGTATGAGCTAGCAGACGTCACAGACCCCAGCTCTCCGCATGATGTCCACAGGGATGACCGTTTCCATCTCCTCGGCACCATTAGACAGGATCACCAGCGCCCTTTTGCCCGTCATGGTCAGGTCGTAGTTAGCGTGTAGTTATGCTACTGAAAGGGTCGAAGACGCTAACTTCCAGAGCGCAACTTCCAACAGCAGCTGGTATACTCTGCAGTGAGGGTTTGACAGGAGGGAGGTTGCCAGGCTGCGTCCCGCCATCCCCCTTTCAAAGACAGTGTTCCGAGAACTCCGATGCCAATTAAAACACACGTCAAGTATGACACCTTAAATAGGACCTCACCTGAGTATGAATCAAAGGGATATGAACTGTACAAATAACGTGCACCTGCACAAACTATGGAATGTAATATGCTTATGTCCTCTGCAGGGATAGTTTTGGAAGCTCAACCAGACTCTAAAAGCCTATATATGTGTTGTTGATAGTATAATAGTTCAGAGTATCTATATATGAATATATATATATATATATATATATATATATATATATATATATATATATATATATATATATATATATATATATATATGAATGTGTTTAAAAGGTTTGAGTACAAATATATGCCCATCAGATTAAGCATGGTCACAAATACTGGACTCACCTTAGACATTAATGATTTAAATGTAAGTCATTGATGATGATGATGATGATGATGATGATGATGATGATGATGATGATGATGATGATAATAATAATAATAATAATAATAATAATAATAATAATAATAATAATAATAATAATAATAAGTGTCATGAAAACAACACTGGTCGATTTTTATTTTTATAAACCATAAGCAGGTTACATCAACATTAAAAGTATGTACCTTATCCAGTTTCTTCTGTGCAGTCCATTATTGTTTTTATTTTAAAGATGATCCAGCCTTTGGCGCCATAAAGACTACCCTATGATATACGTATGATTACTTTATGGTACATCACTAGGAACACAACACGTCTAGTCAGTGAACATTTAGCTACAGGCATCAAAGCAAGGAGCAGAAAATGGCTTACACACACTACATACCTTCTGCCAGGAGGTGGAGGCATTAACCAAATATTGTAGATGCAAAGTCAAGGTATGGCTTAAGAATGAAGTTTAAAATAAACAGCAACCGTCACTCTTTTAAATCTAAAGGAAGATAAACTTGGTGACAACTCCACAAATGCTATTGTTAATAAAACATAAATAATGTATCAGTTAATGCCAGTTAATCACAGGCTTATGATCAGCTATAAGGTGCCATGCAGAGAGCTAATTCAGTAATGTAATGAATGTGGATTGGAAAACAACACCAGGCAGCAGGTCACAGAGTTCACCAAGTTCTTCAAGATCTGTCTGAGAACTTCTGCACCAAACTCTTAAGACAGTTCGGGAATCATATTCCAGTGTAAATCCAAGACTTAATGTCTGGGGCTTTGGCATGCAGGCACCCATCCTAGTTAATGTGCCTCTGTGCATTCTGCTGCTGAGATTTACTTTCATATTTGTGCGACAAACTAGAGCCCAGTGAAACGACAGATTAGACAAAAGCGTAGGGGGTGCTGGCAGCAGGTTGTTTATTGCGTGCCTGAGAGTGAATCCAAGAGGCAGCGGTGATTAACAACATATGCAGCTGGGGATCAACTGAACCAGACCCACGGTGGCACTCTAGCTCATTTCCATACATTAATTCATTTATGCTCATTTACTAATTCCTTTCAGTGTGTAGTCATAAAGTGCAGGATTACACTGAGGAAATATTTCAAAGTGATAGTAAGGTGGCACGTAATGTGTGAGGCACTGAAAACTAAGTGACCAACAACTGATGAAGTATATCTAAACTTCTCATCTGAAGCAGGTTCCACTGTTAAAATAAAACAATGCCTCGAAAATAATGAAAACATGTTAAAGAATAAGTTTGGCGATACTATCAATAAATAGATCTGACAAGTAATACCTGTGTAACCAAAGCTGATATAGCTTATTTACTTGTGCCATAAATGACTACTGTTATCAAAAAAACTTTAAAAACACATATTTGAGCCACATTGTTGCACTGGATTTATGTATAAACTACAGTGTTTAATGTATACGTTAAACACTGTAGTTTATCAGCCATATACAGTGCCCTGTTCTGACTCAGTATAGCACTTATTATTTCTTGACAAAAGTTTAGTAGATAACAACATTTGATTTTGGTCTTTTAAATATAATACAATGCCAAACGTATCCTTTAAAAAGGCTTGAACACTGCAACATGCTTTGGAAAATGGCATAAAGTTTGTCTGTGAACGAAATGTACTAAATGTCAGGGGCCAATCGCGTGGCATGGTAGAACAGGGTCCTTCCCCGTGAACATGGCACATGCGGTACAGAATAGTTTGTATGTTCTTCTTGGGATAGTTGAGATTGGCCTGTTGAGCAAAGGGTGCATCAGTGGATTCCTTTGCGTATTAATCCTTCTCTCTTGCTCCCTCATGCCTTCTCCAGCAGGCCTTGCTCTGCTTTATCTGGCCCTTCGCAGAGGTCTGCTCAAAAACCTGAAGGGCTTCTGGAATCAGACCTCCGGGGAGACGAGAATACAGAAACATCTTTTTTATAAGACGGCGACAGAGGAAAAAGAAAATCCTCAAACTGAAATGAGGGAATTCCACAAATTACCATTTGTCACAAAGTAATCCTGTTACTATTTCAAAGAATATGAAACGGTGTAAACATGGAAATAAACTGCTAATATGGATATAGCTTACAAGCAGAGGCTCTGTTTAGTTGAGATACAGCTGTAGAAACCTGTTTCAGATCCTCAGTAAGGAAAGGCGCCACAACATTAAAAAGTGATTTCACAATATTTGCTTCTATGGGGATAGATTTGGATGTGTTTCTTTATTTATTCTTTGTATTGCTACACTTCAGCTCATTGTGGGCCAACCTCTCGCTAGCCGGTGACTCTTTCTCAGTGATCTAATGGCAGCATTAAGGGCTTACATTGCTGCACTCAGAAAACTGATGAATATTTAGAAGCATGTTATCTTCCCATCTGTGCACAGGCTTTATCTTGTGTCTGTCTCACACATTGTAAGCCACTGAGTGCATGGAATGAGTGACAAGCATATAATCTCGATCGCATCTCGATGCGATTACTTTATGTTGCCAAGCGCTCAGGTGACAGCTGGGGGACGGGGAGGAGATCTGGGGGAAAAGGTGACATTGAATTTTATGCACCTGTGTCGGCAGTCAACAGCCCCGTACAGACACAAGATGGCGCCAGTTGAGTAGGCTAGCTCATAAAGCGAGGCCAAGCGTGTGAGAATATGTTCATCAATAATCTGCAAAAAACTGCAAATTACATAGAGAAAATAATACAAAACAAAAGTTGACTTTGTTCAGCTACAACAAAGGCAATTCCTCCTCTTCTTTACCAAATCACCAAAAGTGTCCAGATGTCCAGTTTACACGAGCACATGAACAGATGAAGTGAACAAAGACGTGTTTGGATGTATGTCTCAACATGCATTTCACAATTTGTTTTAAATGCTTTAGAATTATTCAAAATGAGATCCCCGTAAATTCAACGCATGCCAAATGGTTTTCAGCTACAGAGGCAGTCTTACAAATTAAGGCAACACACTAATGTGTTGTTTAGATTACCGAGTATGTATAACAACACACACCACAATTGCCTCACAGTCATTTCTAGTTTAAATAATCTGCCTATCCTCAAATTATGCCCCCATCCGTGCTATTTTACGAGGGGGGCTGAAGTGACTCTCCTTTTTCTTTATTCTCCCCCTCTGTCTCGGTGAGTATCAGTCAGTTCGTCTCTCAGCTTGCCTCTATTAGACGCCTTAATGCTGTACAGCGCGGCCTATCTTCAAACAGGAATGCTGATGATTCTGGCCCTGCAGCGGTGCACCCCCCCACCCCCCCACCCCCACACCCCCCTACCCCACCCCCCTAGCCCTTACCCCAGCCCCGGCCTGCTCCTCTACACAGAGGGCAATAAAGACACAAGGAGGATTAGTGTTGTGTGCCTAACAAAGTGGTTGCCAGAGAGTGAGAGGGCCATGCCCATGGGCTCCACCGCAGCCCCGCTCAGCTCCACTCGGCTCTGTCGAGGTCCCCCCCTGCTCGGGCTTCCCTAAGGTCCGCTCTCTCTCAGGGAGCTCTGTGGATGTGTGATAGACTCTGAGTGGGTGAATTTATGTTGATGCTAAAGAGGCAGAGGACGCAGACAGATAATCCACGGCTTAAGCAGTGCTGTAGTAACTTTCCCCCTTAAACAAGGGAACATATGTGCAAACAGTTCAATTTAATTCAATCACATACTCACATACTGTGCATATTTTTTGCTAAAGACTTTCCCACAGTGAAAAAAAGAAGAAGAAAAGTTCCAACTCTTTGACTAGACGTCAGTTGAAAATTATGATCAATAAACACACAATGTTTTAGTTACCTGTATCCTTCTGTGTTGGTTCATCTCATTCAACGTCCAGTGGGAAAACCTGGTTTTCTATAGCGCATGGGCAGGTTGAAGACCTTGCAGTGTGTTTATGGATATCTCCCCCACTATAACCAGTGTGCTTATATAAATTGAACACCATATAATTGAACAAGTCTGATGAACAGAGGTGCTGTGGTCTCGTAAATGTCGGCGCATTAGAGTGGAGTGTTACGTCTGAGATTGCTGTGGAGGAACGCGTCGCTGGGTGCAGGCCTGTGAGGACAGTAGCCTGTGGTTTGATGGAGAGCCGTGTACAGGACAGGACAGGTGAAGCAAACAGCTGCTACCCCCGTTTTTCCTTAAAAACCCCAGCGTGACAGATCAGGCCGTGGCTCTCACACATTACGGCCTGCTTTTCACACGGTAGCTGTCTCAGGCCACGTTACACACATCTTTTAGATGGTCCACTTTGTACGTTAGGTAATGAAATTGACTATGGAGACCCCAGAATATGCAGACATATGGTGGCTATTAATGCTCCTTTCTCCCTTTTTTTAGCCGCAGCCCTCTGTCAAACAGTATGGTCTGTTCCCGCCTGTCCGTTTTGTGTCCTCTTCACTCTTCAAGCTGTTTGCCTTTTACCTCTGTCACGCCAACCAGGATTCACACAGCAGCATGAACTTCTGCGTGCAGAAGACAGGCCAGGTTCTGTTAATACTTGGCTAAGTTTACATGTTCATTCACACTTGATTACGGGGGAAGCCCTGAGTTGTGGATGGTTTCAGTATGCGAGAGAGGCACAATATGGAAAGAGTTATCCCTTTAACTGTAGATACACAATGGAAACCCAATACTTAACACAAATATTGTTACATTATTTAAAATATATATTTGGAAACAAAGTAAAACAAACCGCCGTTGCTCAGTAACTTACGGCATCATTGTTTTGAGTAGGATTTGTTGGTGGACTTCCCCCCGCTCAACGGGGGTTATTGTGTTGGCCAGCATGTGAAATCCAAACCTGGCTTCACTCTGTGTCTGGTTTGCGTCAAGCTTTTTCCGCTTAGTGTTTCACCTTGTTATACTTGCGGGTTTTTTTTCTTCTTCCCGGGGCAACGTCCGCCATTTTCATAGCTTCCTCTTGGAAAGGTTTCGATCTGGCACCTGGTCAACAGGTTTCTACAGAAGTTGACGCTCAGAAACATTTGATCCTCTTAAAGTTGATCGGAAGATCTACATTTCCTGAAAACCACCCACAGAGAACCATGTGTGTGTGTGTGTGTGTGTGTGTGTGTGTGTGTGTCTGTGCATGTGTGTGTGTGTGTTTGTGTGATATTTAAGTATACCATACTATGTCTTGATACAAGGCATTACAGAGGTGAATATTATATTCCTTTATTTTAATGAGCAATCACTGTAACTTTGTGAACAAATAAATCAGACAATAAAATAATTAAGTGATATTCCCACAGTTGTGGTCTGGAAATAACATCCAGAGTCTTCTTTGTACGAGTCCAAGACGAGACAATGTAAAAATGCGTTTTATTCAGACCTTCAAAAAGAAGTTTTCGAGAACAACAACACATATATATATCTTTTACTCCTGTTTGTTCAAATACCTTGATCAGAGTAGTTTTATTTCTATGTTATTATTATTTTTGTGGTTATGTTTGCAACTCAGCACCATATATGGTGCAACAAATTTAGCAACTAATTCTGATTCTGTTCAGGTCTTTTCTCGCTCAGGCTTCCGAGTTGATAGCAGCAACACATTTCATTCTTCTAACAATGTATCGGAGCCACTTCGAAAACTGATGGTAAAATATCCTTTTTTCCCTTCCTTGGTAATGGAAATGGATGCTCAATGGTCTCCCTCTGCAACATATTATGGAGGTAAAAAGGCATGCAGGTGTAGTCTATTTTTACCTGCATAAGCCTTTATAGATTAACACAGTTTACCAGTCTGCTCAGCTTTCCGTACACTATCCCAACTCTGAAATTAACCGGATTCTACTTACTTAATCTCCTCCGTTTTTATATAAACGCATACTGCATTATCTGACTTAATGTCTGAGACGTTTCCAAACAACTTTCCTTTAAAACTTCTTCAAAATTGGTATGAAAACATTCCCATGAAAATGATGACTTCTTTATTGTTGTCGAATGGGGTATTTGGAGCTCGAAGAGTAATTTTCGGGGTGATGGGGGAGACAAACTGCCTGTAAATAAATCCTATGCAATCTCAATTAAGTCTGTCTTCTCCCGCTCACTATTCCCACACGTTTGATTTCCATTTTAAAAGCAGAGTGATACATCCCGATGATTGGAAATGTTCAAAACACACTTCTGGAAGTGGGTGCACTGTCCTGTGCAGATAAGGTTGCAAATGCAAGATCTGTCTCTCTGAAATAGAAGCTTGACAAACAGTGCCGTCTCTCCCAGACACAGTGGGAGAGAAGTGTGCTTGGATGGAAGCCTTTGAGACTAGCCTTTTTAATATCGGCGCCGCTGTAACATCAGTAAGGTGACATTTCGGCAGCACCATCAAGATCCAACAGTGGCCATGCTGTTTCGACAATCAATTATCCATGCATAACATCCCACCAGTGTGTGCGACATGAATCAGTCCTGGACCAGGCTTCTCCTCTGACTTGATTCTCAAGAAAAGGGAGACCTTTCATCCGACCCTTAAGAAAGAGAGAAATGCTCTGCGTGCTGATAAGGGAGCGGAGAGAGGAAAGTTATGGGCGATAAAAACTGGTAAATCAACATAGATATTTATTTGCATTATCTTGGAAGGAGCTCCAATTGGTTTCATCCCAGTGACTGTGAATTTAGTTACAGAGAGCACGACGACCATCTCGCAGCAGAAGCCAACGTTAGGATTGAAAGGGCAGAATGCCTTCTTTGTATTGCTTTGGGGACTTCAGGGAAGAATGCATGTTATCTTTATTCCAAGGACAATTAAATACATTTTACAGGACACATTGCTCATATCCGTTTTTGAGACCAGTTTAGTTTTTATATGATTGATATCAATGTATGTCATTTATTTCCCCAGCTATCTGACATGAACGACGTTCCTTCAGCAGACTGCCAGTTCTCTCCGTACTTGTGTTGCTCTTCTTCGCCTCAGAACAGGTTGTTCATAATAGAGGGAGATAATGAATTCCTGTGGAAACATCAACAGGCCTTTAATTTAAAAAAAACACTACAATATTGGGCTTTATTGTGGCTTATAATAAAGTGTCACACATCTGTTTGGATTAAATGGTAGCAATTGAAGTGTCTTGCAATGAGCTCGTGGTAAAACGTGGGATTTCCTCTGTCACGTTGATGGCTCGACAACATATCGTGTGGTAATCAGATCGTATTGAGTTCTAACTTCACTTCACATACATGTGTGATAACTGTGTTCGATTTTGGGTTTTTTAAACTTCGCAGTGAATGAAATCATAGTCGGAGGACCCGATTTGGCGCAGCAGCCCACTCCCTGAACCCAGAAGCTTTCTCCAGTGTTTGACAAACAGCACTATTCCCCCGCTCGCCCTCATTTCCATCTGTATGCTATCACTTGGCTGTCAGCGGCCGGATCGGCCTGTAGTTCGCAGGATGAAAGAGAGAGAGATCCTGTTGAGTGAATAATCTTGCCAGTTTACAGAAGAGAGTGGATGTCAACTTGACAGACTGTGAGTAGCACACAGATTTGGGATTCATGGGCAATCCCATAGTCCCTTTAAATCTGGACGTGTGAATGTGAAATCAATAGTACATCCATACAACAGTTTGTTTACTGGACTCTGGACCGCTTTGTTATGAAAATAAGAGTCACGGATCTTTTCCCTACGGATTGAGGACACAGAAAAGGGCACCATAAACATGGTAGTTCAGCATGAAAATCCTGATCTTTCTTTCTTTTCTTTCCCTTTTCTTCTTTTTTTCAAATTCTCTTTTTTTTTAAGAAAAGCATGCACTATTAAAATATATGAATTTATCAACACAATGCATTCCAAAAACATGAAAGCAGTACGGCTGATTGGGAACCGTGTTAGTGTTAATACGAAACCTCTCTTGAGTAAAAAAGCAAATTATATTCTCCGTGAATGGGTTAGTTTTAATTACCATATTCACCTGTGATGCCGTAAATGAAACGTGTCACCCTGAAGGTAAAGCTCACCATTTGAAACATCTCCTCGGGACTCTATACACTCCACACACAAGCCACCTGAACCTCAGCCACAATGTCACAATGATCTGTATCACAGGAGGTATTCAATAGACTTCAATGGCACCTTTACAGACATCCGCACATGCGTCAACGTTTACATATAACATAGCTGTCTGGGTTGGCACCGCCATCATGCCCTGCTGTTTATTTGATATGCAAAGGAGTGCTGTGGAGCGGCTCCACGGTCTCTGCTAAAGTACTTTACTCCTCACATAACCCAAAGTGGCAGCAGCAGCATCAGGATGAGCTCCAAGAGCGAGGTGGCTCCCTCTCAGTAATTTATAATGCACTTAACTCCTCTACCCTGTTGATTGTCTGCATTACCAAGAATCAAACACGAGGCAAAACAAATAAAAAATGCCACTTTTTATTCTGGTTTAACACCTTGGGAAGCACAAGTCTTTCATTATGTTCTTGCTCGTTCACGTCGAGAAACAGGGATTACGGTGGCAAAGGAAAAGCACTTCAAACTGCTTCCACGAACGGCATCAAAGAAAAGCCTGGGTGAAAAAGAGCGAAGAAGGGCGAAATATACACAAACGTGTCGGTTCAATTGTGGTTCAATTTCGCTAGTTTGGAAAAATGTCAAAAAATCAACATTGAAAACATTGCAGTGTTAGATTGGTGAACAAGCCACTGCAGGGTCTCTAAGCACACCGGTACGACAGGCCTCCAAGCCTTCCCAGAATACTCTACTCCAGCCCCGAGTCACATGGACCGCCCATCTCTCGGGGTGGAGACCATTATTAAATGTGCTCTGTGGAGGGCCTGCAGGTAGCTCCCAGGATCAGACACAGGGAGAGCAAGAGGGGGCTGTTTGGCTTAAGTGTTTTTTATTAGGATAGATGGAGACCTAAGCTCCATAACAGAGCTTCAGCCCTTTCTCCCAGACAGGGGCCCACTTTCCCTTCTCACTCGGCACAGGCACATATCAAAACACCAGCGCCTCACAGACACGCCGCTCAAAAAAGGCATGTTCTCTTTTTTCTCTTGGCTCAGTTTTCTCCCTGTCAAAATACAAATGCTCCATGATGGAATTCTGCAATTTCCTTTATCACCTGCAACAAGCCCATTTCTCGACTGTTAAAACCCGTAATTATTGTCACTGAAAACAAAACTGCACAAGGAGGTTTGACATTGAGACTGTGTGTGTGTGTGTCTTTATGTGTGTATGCGGTATAAAATGAATAGCTTACTTTGTATATATACAGATTGTATTGTATGGAGTTTTAGCTCCACACTATAGTATTTGTTCTCTATTTTTGTTGCACACAATGCTGCAGCACATATTGGAGCCAGCTGGCCAGATGGTACACTTCCTCCTCTCGTTGTACCGATATGGTGACATGTGTAAGCCTGTTCTCCCACTGCCCATCACTGACACCAGAACACTCTGAACATCAGCTCTGAACAAGGACTGTAAGTCGGGGAAGAAAACTGCCTGAAAACACCTCCATCCCATAATTCGATGACTCGGTCCAGTTGTTAAAAATCTATTTAATGGAAGAACTTTATGTGAACTTCACAGACAGTAAATGTTACATCCTTTTTTTATATGTAGTCACCATCTTTTTGTGGCACGGCATTTACTCCCTCTGTGTTTAAAGTGTAATCGAAAGTATGAGCACATATTTTACAGAAGACTTTACCTTGTCTTGATCCTGCGGTTGTCATCAAAAGAATATGCTGTGAACCCTGAAAAAAATGTTCCCATCTGGCTCGCCATCACTCCAACTGCTGCTGTTATACTTGTGGGAACTACAATGGCCTCGCACTGGGCACAGAGGAAGAAAAGAAGGAGGAATAGTAGAAGAGAGGGATGGATTCACTTGAAAGATTCAGCTGTTAGGCCATTCGAACCCTGGGAAACTCAAATACTGGTTTTAATGTATGGGTGAGCACCTCGCCAGCACATCAGCCTGACTTATAAAGCCTCCATAAAAATGTAGGGAACAGGTGGACGGGGAAGTTTGGCAAAGGGTGAAAGAGGCTGAATGCCAGGTCAGTCCTCACTGCCAACATTATGTGTTGCTTTGAAGCCCTGCCCCCTCCCCTTTCACACTTTATATGTTTTACCTCCTGCAGTGCAGTAAATCACTTTTTTATTTCTCCACATTAGCATCTATTAAAGTACAATTCCTTACATTGATTTCTCTACCTTTAATGCATAGGCTCTCCACATGCTATCGCATGCTCAGTATGTTGTATGCAGTTTGTGTCGGCATAGGCAGACAGATGTGAATGACTCGCTCCAAAGCTTTAATGTGGTGCAATGCGGGTGAGGTCTGTACAGCCGTGTGTATATTGACTTCTCTGTTTCTGTAATGTTTCATTGAATAAAACAAAGAGCCCGCCCCTCAATCCAGTTTTATCCATAACCTCTGAAATGAGACTTTATGTTTCATACAAACGGCATCTTGGTTACGTCAATAATCTTGCAAATGAAATCGATTTCCCCTCCCGCTCTTCCAATTCTGATCACAGCTGGGTTCCCCATATGGAGTATTAATGGGGTGGAGCACCCTGAGCCTGATCTAAAGCTGGAGAATTCTGGGCACACCACAACATCAAATCCCACTGTAATTACCTTCATGCAAACACAGGGGCCCTCTCCAACACAATATGGGTTGAAGATTGGGATTTGTGTGCATTGTTTTTGACGCTGGAATTGATCTTGAAAATTGTTTGGTGCAATTTACCAAGATGCTTAAGAAAATTGAAGAGCACGGACTGTGCGGCATACAAATGCCTCGTTGTGAGGAGCACAACATACAAGCTCTAGGTGGCTCGTCTACAATGCTGACAGCAATGACTTTCTGGTACAATACAACAATAGCTATTCATTGTGTTTTCCATAAATTCACACAACAGATCTTGACAATCGTTACTCATCTTCATACTTTATCAGAAATTCTCCAAATCAAAGTCAAAACTAATTTAACCCGTGCAGATGGCTAAGCAGCTACTTCTTCTCAATTAGCTTACACGTGTACTTGAGCCCAATTCTGGCATAGCAAATAAAATGTCATTTTGTCACTAGATTACGCTATCTGACATAAGGCTATTGTCTTAATTCCCTGAGGCGATGGTGGAGAAAAATCACTCAACATACAGAGGGCCAGGCTATATCCTGTCTTACAGACATCCATATCCCATCATGCACACCCCAGCCTTCTCTCTCCAGCAGGTGGGGGTGGTCATGCACCACGCAACACGGTTATGGGTTTAAGTCAAATCTACATACTGAAATGACTTCAGCTCCTTTGCACAATGCCAAACTTGCTGGAAGTCTGATGAGTTTATTTCATCAATTTCAGAAATGCTGCAGAGAGAGAGAGAGAGAGAGAGAGAGAGAGAGAGAGAGAGAGAGAGAGAGAGTGTATATTTCTACATACAATAGACTGTGTCCATCATCCTCTGTGTGTGCGTGTGTGTATGTGTGTGTGTGTGTGTTTGTGTGTGTGTGTGTGTGTGTGTGTGTGTGTGTGTGTGTGTGTGCCCGTGTATCCCCTCTGCATACATAGACGTGTGGAAGTAAGTTTGATGTGGATCCTCTCTGCCCTCTGAGTAGCACAGTGACTGCTGTCCATCTGCTCCGGGGTCTCAGGTGTGTGTTATCTCTTCCTGTGCCCCTGGGAACTTTCTACAGATATGCCAGTCAGCCCGGGCTGAACTGCTCTTGTAAATTACTCACTAAACAGCCCTGCCCTGGATTCTGCATTCGGGGGAAAATCAATTATTTGACCCCCCCTTACATTTCACAGTCCATTTTCAGCATGCTGGGGCCAATTACACCCAGCAGAAAGACTACTCTTTATGTCATTCCCACGATGACCTCCATCTTGCAGCTCCACACGGAGCACTGTTAATGCACCAACTACAAGCACTTGTGCCACGAAGGATTGTGCTAATGCACTGGTTACCCACACTTTAGCCACACCAAGCACACACACACACACACACACACACACACACACACACACACACACACACACACACACACACACACACAGCAGCGGAGAGGCAGCACCACAGCCGCACACAGCCAGCTGTATAGTCTCTCGACTGGGAGGTGATCCTCCCATGTCCAGTGCACTGAGCGAACGCCACTGACGGGTTGACAGCCCTAATGAAAGCTGATTACCAGGAGGCATCTATTAATTTGTCCTTAATCATGACAAAGAGAGTCTGTGGCTAACAGCTGTGAAATGGCAGCCGCCGCGCGGAAATGAGGCTCAGGGAAAGGCCGGGGACGAGGGGTTAGACCCTGCGCTGTCATTAACCGCCTGCCATTGTGTGTGCTCGCTCATGGCTTAGCTACAGGTAACTCTATAAGATAACACGGACCGCGCTCGGCACCGGTCTTTGTGAAAAGCCATTGCTGTGAATCCTGGGCGGCTGGGCGAAGAATAGGAGGATATTGGTTTGCATGCTCCGAGCCGGTGTTCTTATGATCCAGGTGAGAAGCTGACAGTAACAGGTTTAAGCTCTGCTCCTTCGTCTGCTGGAGGGGCGCCGAGGGGAAAGTCAATCAGCGACGGAACAGGTCGCTGAACAAGGAGCCGAGCAGGCCGTTTAAACCGGCACAGGGCAGCATGTGTACGCCCAATCAAACCCGGCCTTTAGTTTGTTATAATAGGCACACGTGAATGACAAATCTACGTTGGAAATCGAAAAACAAATATTCCTTATCACACACATTTTCCATTCTGGGAGGTCCCATCAAAATGAAATCATCATTTTGGAATATTTCCAGCTGTGTCAAATCCTGGATGTAGCTGCTTGTGGTGGAGTGATGTTCGGAGGAGGAGGCCCCTCATATGAGTCCAAAGGATCTGCCTGGCTAGAGTTGCTAATGTGCTTTATACGACCCTGAGGTCACTTATAGGCTCCACTTAGGAGGGGGGGGGGGGATAATTATAGTGGCTGTCACAAGGTGTGTGACCTAACAACACCGGAATATTAACTCACACAATGATTTATAATGACACTAATGGTTTTTAATGTGTATCTTTAGTTGGCACAATAACAAACACATGTTTTTTGAGTGTGAAACACTATCACACCTCACCTACATGCAACCAGTAATAGCTGATAAAAAGAGAGTATTTTACCGTCTGGATCTTGAGCCTGAGCTACACAAAGCTCTCCCCATTTATTCAATTCAATTCAGTTTATTTGTATAGCCCAATTTCACAAATTATAAATTTGTCTCGGAGTGCTTTATAGACATCCCTGCCCCAAAACCTCACATCGGACCAGGAAAAACTCCCAAACAACCCTTCAGGGGAAAAAAGGGAATAAACCTTCAGGAGAGCAACAGAGGAGGATCCCTCTCCAGGATGGACAGATGCAATAGATGTAATGTGTACAGAAGGACATATTTAGAGTTAAAATACATTCAAGGAATCTGACAGAGTTGATACCTGCTAGTTGTGAAAGCACCTGCATTTTTATTTGGCAATTCTTTGTCTGGTCCATACAAGGTCCAACATAAATCCGTTATTTATGTCGGTTTTAACCACCCACTGGGATTAGAATCCCCCAGTAGGATGTTAGTTCATCTTAGTTGTGGCACAAACATAGTTTAATCCTGTAAGGGGTCTTATTTAAAATCATTCTCATCCCCTGTTTGTCTTTGACCACATTGGACATTTAGCTTGACCAAATATCCATGCATTACTAATGTTAAATTATCTGAGTAACTCATTTCACAAGTGTACTACAACACCGGCAGATTTGTGCAGTGATGCTGAATCTGTTCTGCTTCGGACGATGTTGGACATTGAATTCGCTGTTCTTGATTATTGTTGCCTTTCTTTTACGTCAAGTCTAATAACGTGAGTTGTGCCTTTTAACATTCCCACTGGTGTGAGCGGGTTTACTAGAAACAGTTAGGGTTGTGTGAAATCATGAATTTCTAATGTCCATATTGACACACTTTGTGTTATTATTAGGTTTTTAAAAACCTGCAAAACGTATTAAACATCTAACTCTGTCGTGTTTGATTTAAGTGTAGATCAAGAGCAAATATTTAGATGCGATGCAATGATGTTATAATTATTTGTTAATCATTTTTAAAAATCACCTCGCAAATTTACTTGCATTCAGAGCGTAATTATTGAATTATATTATTCTTTACAGGGTTTCTGCTCTGGTCTAAAAACATTGATTCTGCTCGGGGAAAGACCGCAGGGCTCGGATGTAACATGACAAACAAGGCAGAACATTTCGTTTAGCTTCGTATGAATTAATCAGTGGAAATGGGCAGACATGTTGAGCAAACAGTCATTCAAGACTCTGCTGAGACACTGATGGGACCCGTGATTCAATTAGATACTGAGCTCTTAAAGACGCAACAAGTCTTTTAGTTCAGGAGGGAACCACCGAAACACACAACTGGCTGACTCACACATCTGTAAACCTCATAGGACTGGATTATTATTATTTGATAGATAAGAAGTGATAAGTATTATTTGATAGATAAGAAGGGCTGCAAAATAATAATATTGGGAAACATTGTGTATTCATCCTACTTGATTTCCAATGCTATTAACATGGTTGGAAACAGTAAAATTGCACCAATGTGCTGCTGTGTTTATTATTCAAAGGACTCAGGATGAAGAAACTGAAAGACCACGACTACATTTTACATTTCACATGCATTGCTTCAGAAACTTGTCTGAACCCATAAAACATTTAAAGGTACAGTTATCATTCACATCAAATTGTTCAAATCACATAGTCGATAATATATATTATATAATATTTCCATGCGTGGTTAATGACACAAATAATGACATAATCTTATTCTTATCTTTTTAGGGAGGTTTTAAAACAATATTTTCAACATCAAATATTGAACTGAGATTAAAGTTTATATTGTATCGTGGGCTTAATGTGAGCACCTGATTTATAAAGGCTTCTAAAATGTGGGGAAAAGATAGGCGGCTGAATTTTCTCTGAATATGCAACTCTTAAAATACATTTTGGATAAAACAATCATTTTTTTTTTTACCTAAGTGAAATGGTAGTCCCAAAAAAAAGGATCACTTGATAGTGATCTATAGCGCAGTAATTTATGCTCTTTTATTTACTAATATTTGCTATCTATAAACCTACTGTTTAATCAATTAATTAATGCATCAGATTGTATGTGTGGGAAAAATATAACAAATTCTAATGGTAATAAATATAAAATTGTGAATGAATAAGAAAATGTCTATTATAATTTACCTTCAAAGAAAAACTACATATGAATCTGAACTAAATACCATGTTAAAGATTACATATTAAATACACACTGTTGGCTTTAAACAGCACTACGATTGATTTGTACAGATATTAAGAGCAGAGCTGCTACTGTTTGCTCATCCAGCCGTTCTCCTATCAATCTTATCATTTAACTTTATTATTCAGACAGTTGAAAAAGCGTTCTTGATGCTGAAATGTTCATTTCCATAAAGCATGCGGCTGAATGTACGTGATCAAGTGACACATTTTAGGGGGTAAAACTCAAGTGAAACAAAACAAATTCAGACATAGATGTTTCTAAGTGTCAGTAAGTGTTTTATTTGTTATTGCTTATTATTACAAACTCTGTATTTGACTATATTGAAGAGACCAGATGATGGAACATATCAAGGTGCGTTTTTCTGTATTATTGTTTGCCATTTGGTGGATGTTGACGGTTTAGGGTTCGGGCAGCAGGGAGTTAAGAGGCACCGCACGCCTCCCGCTGAGCCCCCTGGTGCTGCCCCCTCTCATCTACGAGGAGAGTCTCTTCCCCCCTGCTAAGTTTGCAAAGTCCAATTTTCAGCTAATATGGAGGTCGCAACCGCAGGCGCAGAGGGCGTAGTAGGACATAATGGCTATGGGATTGTAAATATTGGTTTTAGAGAGACACAATTGGAGGGCAAGCGGAGATAAATTTCCATAGAGTATGTGCCAGCACCATTGGAGGCCTCGGCGCGGCAGAATAGATTTTCCATTCTAGTGTGTCACATTAGATTTTCGGAGGTGCTCAGTGGCAGGTACACATCATTAGTAACACTTTAGCACAGTAATGAACCTTTTTATTTATCCGGAGCCTCTCTCATGAATGAATAAGGAGCTGCTCCCCGACTGTGCCCAGCCATGAGGAGCCGACAGAGGAGGCAGAGAGGGAGAGATGGAGAGAGAGAGAGAGAGAGAGGGAGAGAGAAGGAGAGAGAGAGAGGGAGAGGGAGAGAGAGAGAGAGGGAGGGAGAGCCGGGAGCACGACGAAGTCGAAAGGGGAACGTGGAGCCCTGGGGAATGCTGAGGAGGGTTAAATGATCATTATTGTGACACTTGCATGCACACACACACACACACACACACACACACACACACACACACACACACACACATGCACTCACGTATGCATCAGTGAACAAAAGAGCATACACACTCATGCACACTCCCCACCTCTGCTCCCTGGGGTCCTGATCTGACACTCTATTTACACACACATTTACACAGTCTACTCCCTCCTTTATAAAGCTGACAGGTACTTAAGCGCTACATTACTCTGAGGAGCTCAAGCCTCACGGCGGTGTAACCAAACTGTCCATTCACTGCGAGCCTTGTCTCACTGTTCATTCAATAATGGCCTCGGAGAAACGCGCCAGTAACGCTGAGCATCGGGAGACTTCTGGTTCATGGCTGGTACAGAACATTCTGTCAGGGTTCAGTAGCTTCAAGAAACACCGAGAGCCACATGAGAGCTCAGCTCTCCAGACCTGGATGTGCCAGTGGAGACGCTTGACCCGCTTCTGTTAATTTAATCAGAAATCAATAGCATAGTGTGTTCATCAGGGTTTTAACACCATTGAAAGCCAATCAGGGCATATCCATCTTAAGGTCAGTGACTTTAACTATTGTTTTCCAGGTGATAAACCTCCATCTTAGCCCCTCCTCCGGGGCTCCTCTCAGATCCCAGCCTGGTGCGGTGAAGCGGAGCGAGTGGCAATAGCCGGCGTGGTCAGGGCCCCATGTCACCCCCAGCATCCTCAGTGTTCATTTCCCTTTCATCTTGAGTGTGAAATCGCTGCCGGTGCAGCGCTGACCTCAGCATTAGGAGGTCAACTATTGAAATCTGATGTGCGCCTCTCTGGCTGAGGGACTTCAACAGATGGAGGGAAAGAGAGGGAAGGTGAGAAATGGAAGGAGAACGCTGGCGCTTACAGAAAGATTGGTCTAAACACGTTGTCCATCGGGGCTCTCCGTCTTAAGAAGTTTCTACGCTTAAGATAAGTTGAAGAATCTTTAAGCGGGGCGTGGAGCCGTTTGTGATTTTGGAATATGAATATTACATTATACTATATTTGTTCAAGGTCAAGCTCAGTATTTGGACGTGCAAGGTTTGTGTTCTTCTCAAAACACTCATGTGAATATGTGAGTATATCGTAGTTCATCCACATGTATGTGCTCGAAACATTATGTTTTACTTCTGTGTTTCTCGTCATCGTTAAAGTAGAGTAACTCCAAAAACTCAAACTTTGCAGCTTTTGGCGGCGTTCTACAAAATACATGCCAGAACTTCGTGTCTCAGTGTGTTTCAAACATAAGGTTCTGCATTTAAAGTCAATTCGACACCTCATCTCAGTGTGAATCCCCTCCGAAAGGATATGTGATATCAAGCGTCGGAGAAGGTTGAGGTCTTGTCTCATATTTCCCATCGGCTACACTTTCATCCCTCTCTCCGCAGCAGACCACCTCTAGCAACCTGCCCAAATAAGGTGTTCTGCCCTCAAAACCTTCCTCTCTGAAGAATCGGAAGAGTTCAGAATCTGCCGAAACTTTGGATCTCAAACACAAACATCTTTTATTCAAAGGATGTCTGTAATCACAAATAAATAGCATTTCTAGCGATGAGCACAAGGCACAAGAGAGAGAGAGAGAGAGAGAGAGAGAGAGAGAGAGAGAGAGAGAGAGAGAGAGAGAGAGAGGAGCCTATCTCAGGAGCAGATAACTAGTAGATATGATTCCTTAGATAAGGAGCAGTAATTTGGCTTTTAGAGATAGCTCCGGGGACCGCTGTGCAGAGCTGCGCTGATTTACTGTGTGTATGGGAGGTTGTTTTTTTTCCACATTTTTATCTCTCCTGTTGAAGAGCTTTTCATCTCTGATGATTTTCTCTCTTTTTTATGTATTTCCCCCAGAAGGTGAGATCACAAACCCACAGAAGGCAGAGTGGCATGTTTTAAAGCGATGGACAAAATACAAATATTTGAAAATGTATTTCATGGTAATTATGTCAGGTTTCATGGCCTTGGCACAGTACTGAGGCACAGCCTGGATGCCTTAATTTGTGTAGAAACTGTAATCATTTGTTCATTTCAAGGTGAAAATTGCATTTTTTAATTTAAATTGTATCCTGCGTGATAGGCTATTATCTAGAAAAATTGTCACTGTGTATGGCGGTCTATGCCCCGCCGTCACGCCTGTTTAGAGCCCACCTCTCCTGAGAAAGGGCTTATATGTGAATCTCCTGTCTGAATGCACCCAGCTTGCTCTTCACTTAGGGCCGCCACTGCACTCATTTCCATTTTGTTATTAATATTAATTAGTTTGAGAGCACAGCTCAGATTTCAAATGTAAATCAAGCTTGGCTTCACAGTGATTTTTATCTCGTTCAGATTTCTTAGATTTACAACTTTACTTTGACTTTTTTCGCCTCCTTTTTTTTTCTTCTTCTTTTTCTTCCAAAGCTGCTTTAAGGGAGGTGTGCCCTGGTGTGTGTGTGTGTAGTTGTATATGTATGTTAACACTTCTATTTGCAATTTCAGACAATTATGCCAAGTTATATCTCATAGATTAAATAGAAACTGATGAAATGCTATAAAGGTGACATATTTAATAATTGAGACACTGTTTCTTGTAAATTAGATGACTTCAAGCGATGACAATACCCCCATTTAAGCTCCTGCTTTTTACTTATACATGACAGATTGTCTATCTATAATACCTGAGAGGGGTAACCATGAAATTCAAAACACCTCACATGTTCTGAAAATAAGATGTTCTCCCTATGCAAAGCACACGGTTGGGTGGAAGATATATGCACACCAAGCTGTGCGTCTGTGTCTGTATCAGTGGGATCCTTGAGGTGACGAGCACAAAGCTGAGGCTCAGGTACACGGCGTATGCTGGCATAATTACAGGATTTGGGGGATTATTATACTGTAAGTGCTTTCATGGCGACAGCTGGGAGCTTTCTACTCCCCGTGACACATAATCTCAAAGAATAAAACCAAGACCCCCAGAGCATCTCTTAATCATTTCTTAGCATACCTGCACACGGCTCTGAACTCTCTTTCTGAAGACAGATTTGTATAATTATAATATAATTATCATATCTGGTATAAATCATTCTAAAGTCATGTTTTCAAACATATTTTCTTCAAAATGGAGACATTTTCTAGCCTGTTTTTCTTCACTGGATGCCCTCGCTGTATACCTTCTTCCTCTTCTTCATGGCTTTCCCGAGTCTTCAGCAGCAGGTTATTTATCCCAGCATGGGCAGGTTCAGGGGCCTGGTCCTAAATTAGATATGAATCACAGCCTCTATTCCATGGCTCAGTTTGAAAGTGAGAAGGACCCGGGTGAGGCTGTGACTCCTCTCTCGCTGAGCGATAGGGCCTCCTGGTCCATACAGTGAGGCTCAGGAGTCCCATTTCCATCCCTGTGATCTAAACAAACCCATTACCGCCAGCCATTTATGCACTGGGGCAGTACGCAAGCCCCGGGTCTGAGGACACAGCCCACGGCTAAGCTACCGTGGCACCTTCAATGGCCGTGTGTCCATATAGAGAGAGGAGAGGAGGAGCGGAGAGCTCGGGCCTCTGCACTTTATCTAAACCACTCCAGAGAGGCGAGTGGAATCGGCTCTTGTGGACTCTGTTTATCCTCTGCTCCTGTAGTCAATCAATTAGGGGATCAAAGGAGGAGATGAGCGAAGTGTCACAAAGCTCTCCCACACACCACTGCCTGAGCTGCCACCTCGTCCCGTCTGAGTGACAGCAGACCGGAGAGAGACAAAACTCCAGGGCCGGCACCTCAGGAGACACGCTGGAGCAAAGGGGACAACCATAGCACATGCCCAGGTCTAATCTGGACAACCAGAACACAAACTTTTAGAGGAATGTATAAGGGATGACACACAGCAGGCAGAGCCATCTTACAATGCATATATGTTGAGAGGAGGTTTCCCACATGAATTCATAAAGAGAAATATCAATTTTGTTATTGACCATATTCCTGACCTGCTTCTCCAGAGTCCAAGAACACTTTTATTTTAAAAATGGCATTATTTTCTTTTAGATACTGAAGAGAATTTCCACTTGCATCAGATTGAGCCTGCATGATATTGTGGGGTGATAACACTGCAGTTTGAAGCTGATTTAAATCGGTAAATCTAAAGTGAATACTAAATATAACATGTCTATTTATATACTAGCAGAGATGTTCAATTTTCTTTTTTTTAACAAAGTATGAAACATGAATGATAGTTACCTCATGATGATGAAGTCTTAATATAAGTTTAATTAGATGAGTCCTGACTTTATTTAACATCAAAGCTCAGTCCTAATACAATTTGATGTCAATGATGTAAATACTTGTGATTAGTGATGCATTTCATTAGTTTCATTTAATTGCCAATCAACAGTTAAGTATTGGTTATTATCTGTGCACTATATAAAAGGTAAATACATCTCTCGCCGCACAACTTGGCATGATTAGCTTTCTTTACTAATTTACACAAGCTTATAGACATTTTATAGCGGCATATATATGCAACATGTTTAGTGTTTAAAATCAGTGAGGACGGGATGGCGTGTTTGACATGCCTTCAGAAGTGCTGATGGTAAAAAGTGAATGAGCTCAAGTGCTCTGACGTGTAATTTGAAACACTGCGGATGCTTCCACGCCACACCGGTTAGTTCCCCTACATTCACACCATGCCGCAGAGATTTGCAGACAGCATTCCTCGGTCAGCGGCGGGAGAGGACAGCGCTGCTGGTCAGTGGGCACAATGAAAGACTTCCTACAGCTGCAACCAGACACACTCTGAGTCTGTGTCTCTGAGTGTGGGACGTCTGAGCTCTCATCACTCCCTAATCACATCACTAGCACTGGAACCGTCTCCTGGTGGCCCGCTGGCTGCACTGATGGACTTGAACATGGAGGACACACAGCAATAGATATGCATGTCAACAGGATGCGGACAAGGCTCATTCAAATGTCACACATTTGATTTATCATTACATTTTTAATCTGACGAATGTGAGAAAATATTGGAAAATAACCATCAGAGGCCAAGGTGCATGTTTTGTCTAATCATTTGAAAATGTAAAGATACTGAATTCTCTGTGAAATACAACAGAACATTCTTACATTTCATAAATTGGAAGCTGAGAATTTCAACTTAATTTTTATCAAAAAAATTACTTCAATTCTAAATATTTCTGTACATTAATTTCATGGAATAGATCAATTGACAATCCTCCTACTTTATGCACAGTAAAAAGAGCACCTGTTTTCTGGCTCACAGTATGTTCGCAGCTTTCTGGAGAGCCACTCATATAAAACAGCTTCACACTCAGCAATACGGCCGTCATGTGGGAAGTCCATCGATGAGCGGTTGTCGGAAAAAATCAAAGGACATACCTACAAACCGATGACTGGTTCCATTTTATTTTAAAGAGAAAACAATCAACACACACAATAAAAAAGAGACACATGGCTGAATCAGTTTTGGATCTTTAATTGATAACAGTTACGCCAGTGTTACAGTAAACACACCAACAGGCTGAAGGTAGTAAATACCAGTACAAGTTTCCCACTATTCTAATACTTCATACAGCAGAATAAATTATACCATGATAATATACACACATGCGAAACAGAAAAAGGAGTAAAGCAAAGCACAGATGTCAGAAAGCAACTAAACAGGTTAAAGGTCAAATGGACGGGAGGGGGGGACAAGGAGATGTATGCTTTAAATATCCAAATGTTTATTGACGCAAGTATTAGAAATGGGTTTGATACACTAAAGACGATTCTAAAATTCTTCCTTTTTAAAATATACACATGAGTGAGGCCTCTAAGCGTCGCAGTTGGAGCTGCTGCGATTCAGTGCAGAGTCAGCATTTCTTGGAATACACCCGAAGTCTCATTGGTCCACGAATCAAACGTGACTCGATTCAGTTTGCCATAACAGAGCGGCCGTGTTCCCCAGCTTCATCACCATCCTGAACCGTTGGTCAAGTCCCACACCCAACTCTCAGGGTTCGGGCGTGTTAGGTCCGTGGTCCAGTCAAGTCTGCTCTGTGAGATCCGGTGGTTTAAAAACACCCTTGAAGTTCTCTGACACATGTTTCATCCCGCCACCTTTCAAATATACAGCGGTCCTGTGGTCCAGGGAGTCTGTCTGTGTCGCCAAGCTTTCATTTTCCATTGAGCTCAGTTGGATCCTCTTTTAAACTATTTTTTTTATGGATTTAATATTTTACTAATTTATACAAATGTATTCATACCTGGGCCAAAAAACAGGAACAAAACTTTTGGTCAAAACAGGTAAACCAATTAAATACAATTGAAACAAAAACCAACAGAAAACAAGCCAGTTAAGGAAACTCAAATCAAACATTTACTTCCACAGATCCTTTGCTTACCCACCATGTAGTTTTGTTTTAGTATAAAACATACTCTTTATAAACAAACAATACACAATCTGCTCCAGCTACTGTCCAGTTTTCAGTTTTTAAAAGGCGACTGAGGACTAAATCCTGTCTTGAGATAAAGTGAACTAATCATCATCGTGACAAAGAAAAGGTCACGTGCGTCCGAGGGAACGGTCCTGATGGTGTCAAAAGTCTGAGTGAGTTCTACATGAAGGTCTCTTCTCCACTATTCTTACAAATCTTTTCTTCTTTTTGTACATTTCAGTGAAAACGTCGAAGCGGAGGATCGTAGGGGGCCAAGCAGTGGTGTTACCTGTGCCCTTTCATGACTGGATTAAATGATTTTCCAGAGTGCATGTGAATGGCACAGCTTGTGGACTTTTTAATCTCATAACAGAGAGCGTAGGAATGCTTGTAGTTTATTCGCAGATGGAGGAGGAGGAATGTTTCGAAGGAATGCTTGTTTACTCTGATCGCAGAAATCAACTGAAGGTGAATTTACAAAATGAGCTAATTATTCTATAAAAACAGAAATACTGTCGGTTAATGGGAAGGGTCACTGTGAATTAGCGTTGACATTATTTTGTGTGATTTAATCTGCGATTAAAGTCACACAGCGTTCCCTGGCAGATGCGATTTGGGAGGAGTCGAGAGGGATGGGGGAATTGAGTTAGCCCTCCTTGGCAAGGTCCATATTTCTAAACAAAATACATTAATTTCCCCAATCCTGTTTTTGCAAACAATGCGCCCCTCCCCATGGACCGCGGCTAAGGATGGGATGGAGGTTAGAAGGGGAAAGCTATTGGCCGCCAAAACACTGCTTTAATTCCCTGCAGAATCCACCCAGCCAGACTTCCCACCGAGTGGCCAAGTTGTTTAGGAATGTCAAGACGAATATGGAAGTGGGAAGGTCAAATCGCTCAGGAACATTAGAGCAGGGAACAGGGAGAAGAACAGCAGCTTGGAAAACAATCATCCTCTCGTTGTGCGACTGTGCCGACACGTAAAACATGCACAGCAACAGACGCCCACTCCCAAATTGTCTCAGTCATTCACACTGTGTTTCACACACCAACATCTAACAGAGAAAAGAGATACGCATGGAATCAAAGAACAACATAAATCACATTAACCATAATCATATAACAGCAACAATAATCTTAACAATATCAAAATGGAACAAGAATAAGAGTCGTTCAAATGATATTGGCTTTTGTTAACTACTATGAACAGCAAGGTCAAAGTACGTGTTGTTGATGGCTCTACACGACAAACAGGCCTTCCATCCTCCTGGGTCCTGTCTGAGCAAAACAAAACAGGGTTTGGGTCTGGGGAAGGAGTTTGAGGAGCAGGCAGAGGCGCACACAGATTGAGCAGAGAGGGAGCAGAGCCGCCTGGTGGTCGACAAGGGCGTGAAAAGTTGAGTTCAATTCCCCCCCAAGTGTCTTGTCACACCCACAAGTGTCACTTTCTCTGACACTCACAGCGAGGCTGAATGTCTGTGCGCTGATGTCATGGTTGGGCTGCAGAGCGAGCAGCAGAGAGGCGAGCTGGAGTCGGGGTCCAGACTTGATGGAGCATGGAGGAGGGTGGCAGAGTGCGAAGGAGAGTGGTGCAGGGCTCGCCCCGGGAGGCGTTAGTAGGCCTGTCCCGTCTCCACTTGCAGCAGTCCCAGCACGGCCGAGTGGTCTCCGAGTTTCATCCTCCTCTGGGTGGACAAGCTCACGTTCTTAGCCAGGTAGTCCACAGCAGCTGCAGAGACAAGAAGACGACACGAGAACACCTCTTGTCAGACCGCTGGTAGATGCCTGAGACATATGTTCTATTCATTCTCATTTCAATCCTCTAAGGCTGAATATAAGTTGTGGCAGAAGCAAGTGAGTCAAAGGAAAAACTATTCACAGGGAGAGTGAAAGATAAAACCCTTCCCCTGTCCCTTGTCTGAGCTTGGCACGCTGCTGGCACGGAGCATGTGCATCCTGGTCGTCTCCATGCTGTCACTCATGCGGGGCCCTGTGTGTGTTCTGTGTGCCAGTCTTCATTACACTTGGCATCTCTGATTTCATGCCCTCCACACTCCACATGGCCGATCATTTTCCTCCGCAGACAGCAGCTCTCTCCTCTCTCCTCCATTCATTACCCATCCACTGTGCTCAATCACCATCTTAATTAACCTCACATCAGCTCACATCCGAACCGCCATCAGTTTCTCGCTTGCTGACAAAACGCCGGTGCGCACACACACAACACGTGACACACTGGTACGCGCGCACATACACACGCGCACGACAAGAATCATTAAAAAAAGATGCACAATGCAGCAGATCACTACTTTAAGCTGCACATAAATACAAACAAATGTGGGCTATCTGGCGCTGGCTGGCTTGTTGGGGAAGTGTGCTTCATTTTACCTCTTATGAATGGCTGTGACAGCATCAGTCAATTATGCTAATCTAATAAAGCAAACTCTTTCCTGCCCTGAGGGTGTGTGTGCATGTGTGTGTGTGTGTATGTGTGTGTGTGTGTGATGGAGAAGAGAGAAGGAGGGAGAGAGGTGGGCAAGAGGACACTGTGGCCCCTGAGGGTGTGCCGTTCTTTGAAGTAGCCCTCTCCTCTTTCCCATCCAAGTGGAGTGGGGTGTGACTAAGGCAGCTCTAGTGGAGGATGGTGGTGGTGGTGGTGTTGGTGGTGGGTTGAGGGGGGTCTTTATCAAGAGCACGTGTCTGCCTCCACCAACAAGGGTGCAAAGGTCAGGAGGCTCTCTTGCCTAGGAGTTGGGCATCACTTCATAGGCTTTTTTAATTTAGTCAATTCAAGAGGAGTCTATGAAGGACCAACGCACAGGAACTCAAGCTAAACACAAACACACATCAGAGAAATGTTGATGCATGGGTTACTCACTCTGGCCGTACTGGCTGTATTGGTAGCCTGCAGTGACGGGGTCCACGCTGTAGCTGGTGGCGCTGTAGGTGGGGGGGCAGTATGACTGAGAGGAAGCCAGACTGTCCTTGATGGAGTCAGAGCGCTGGCTGCAGCTGGCTGAGATGGGGTTGGAGCTCTCCAGGCCGCCGTGCAGGGGGGAAATGGAAAAGTCGTGCTGGGTCTGGGAGGGTACGACGCTTGGGTTACTCAGGATACTCATCACCTGGAGGGGAAGGGGGAATGGAGGATGTTAGAAATTTGGAAAATTGAGGATCAAAGCGTTAACAGAGTTGAGGGAAAGTACTTTTTTTCTGAAAATATAGTGCCATCCTAGCACTTCACGGTAAAGATGCCAATATAAATACCCCATTTCAACTTTGAAATGGGGAAAGGGAAAAACTTCCCCTTTTTTTTTTTAAAGAGCAGGGGGAAGGATACAAGGAGAGTGATGAGGTTAAAAAAGGAGAAAGGGAACAAGAGTGACTGTTTCCATTAGCTGGCAGTGCCAGTAAGTGTTCTGCTGTGGGACAGAAGGGTCCCAGGGTGATAATAGACCCACCATCCGTGCCAGACAGCCCCTGTCCCAGAGCCTGAGGCCTGAGCCCGAGCCTACAGCACAACATGCACCAAGGGAGTCCCTAATCCCTCGCCCCTAGCCTGCCCATCTCATGAATAGTAATGGGGTTGGAACTGGTAAATGATCCTCTCAGATCCCCACACAAAGTAGCCTCCACAAACCTTACCGAGGGGCCCGCTGATACTGCAGGTTGAGGCTCGCCTGAATATCACAGTGTGTATATTATTCATAGTGTATAAAAGCTTGCAATTCAATATTCTAGATTAATGTAATAGCATGTGACATTCGTCAGAAGAAGGTCTCAAAATATGTTAAAATGGAAGAGATTACTTTTGGTGCTCGCTCAGTCTGAAGCACAGCGGCCCAGAACACTGTGAAGAATGTAGTTTTCTTCTGCTGCGAGTTTCTTTAAGTGAAAAAGGAAAGTGGAGTGTGTGTGGGAGGGGGTGGTAAAAAAGGGAATTGTCCCACACATGCTTCCCTCCTATAGCATGGACGCCTTGCCTTCAACATCAGGTTCATGTTGAGTTTTGCTATGCTGCACTGGCCTTTGGCCCCTCGGCTGCTAAACCAATTAGCCCATCATGGAGGTGGTTACACAGGGGTGATACGCACACAGGCATATGTCTGCATGCATGCGCACATGAATGGACACATGCGTGCATGCACACATACGCTGCAGACATAGACGATGCAGGGGCAAGGCGCACATGTCCACAAAGTCCACAAATGATGCACTCAGCCAGGACTATCCCACAGAGGGGAAATTAACGATATTCTGCAAGTTAATCATATCTTCAGAAAAGGCCTCCCAGGAAATATGAAGCACTCCAATCACATCAGAAACATGAAGGCTGGTTAGTCATTTCCACATGTTAATTCTATCAGTATGGAAACCCCCACCCTTCGTCCCCTCAACATCTGTGGTTTGCGGACAAAGCATGTGACATGTATCCATAAGAGGGAGATTCATGGCTCTCTTCATGTGGACACATGTGATGCTTCCTCCCATACGAGATACACACTCTAAGGAGGACAAGAGGAGTGTGTGTCCTTATGTGTTGGGGGGGGGGAGAGCTTGTTAAGTGTCCTGAGAGAGACAGCTGGAGGGCACAAGTCCATTTTAGTCATTGGTTAATTGAAGCTTGATTACATCGCTTCCTCATGAAATAGCCAACAATTGGGCTGAATATTATTCATGCTCATAAAAGTTCTTCAAAAGAAAATGACTTCTTATCACTGACATTGTAGCAGCTTTGCGATTTTAGCGAATTAAAGATGAGGCGACCGCTTTAGAGTCTAACGAGTGTTGTCATCTGTGAGTACGCCGCTATCCTTAAGTCGTCCTTCCTCCAAAGAGGATGCTGTCTAAATGATTTGAGTTTTGCTTTTGGGGAGAAGGTCAGCTCTCAGCTCCTAGAGTCATCAGGTTCTCATCGGCCGTGCCAGTTACATGTTGTTCACACCACTGGAACACAAATGATGGCTGCTTCAACATTGTTCCCTCAATCTGATGAGATTGGTCTACATAGTATAGGTCAATTTACATTACATGTTTTTTCTATTTTCATGCCCCTATGACGTTATTTCATTTCACATTAAGGGGTTGAATGAGACTCATCATTTGCACACTAAACAAGACAATATTACATCCTGGCACAAAGTGTCGTATTCCTGCTGGAAAACTTATCACAGCCAGTGAATTTATTCACTGAGGAATAAAACACTTTTTGTAAACTGTGTATATAAATAACATGATAGATATTAATTGAATGTGTTTTTTTGGATTGATATGATTATTGTCAATGCAATATTTGATGGAGTTTCCCTGAATGGGGTCTGGTGCACCGGGATGTCACTCGAGCGTTACACTGCACCTCTCAGTACACACAGGTGCATTAAACCAGACTTGTGGAGTTTAAATTAATAAAACATTTTAGAGCTGAGAAATCTTGTTTACAACCATATGATTTTTCTCACAGTCTTTACATTTTGGTAGAGAAGACTTTCTCACTCCGTCTCTCCCACCCTCCCTCCCTCCCTCTCCTCTTTCCCCCCCACATCTCTCTCTTTTTCTTGCATACAGCGTCCTCAGCAGCCCAGAGTTCGTTTGTTGTTTGACGTTGTGTGAGTGCTGGTTTGGAAGATAATGTGAGCCAGGACCTAGTTTAAAGGACAATGCTCCAGGGCCTTTCCTGCCTCTCTCACCCCCCTTCCCTCACCCTCTCCTTTTTCCACTCCCTCTCTACAGATAGATTACTTTATAAATAATAATAAAAAAGTAATTAATTCTCTCAACTTCTGAGCCCTCCGGCCTGTGGCGAAGTGAATGGGGGAGTGTAAATTGATACAATGTGCATCCTTTCAGATAAATAAATAGCGCACTTGAAACACAAAAAGAGGCCCTTTCATACCTCCCCAATTTCTCCAACAGTCAAATTACATTTATTTCGTCTCTGTGAATGTTTGACGAGATGTTCTTTGTTGGATTTCTTTCCAGAATAAAACAATGACAGAGACAGAGCTGAGAGAAGCAGTGAAGAAGAAGATAAAATAATAAGTGGGCACATGAACTCTTGTGTTGGACTCCAACAACAAAAATTCACAAATGTGAAAAAGGAAACGCAGCAGCAAAAATACGATAGCCTATAGAAAGAGGGCGAGAGTGGCATAAGAGGGGAGAGAAAGTGATATAGAGTGAGTGAGAGGAAAGTGGAGGCTTTGGGAAGTACAAAGACTCCTGGAGGACTGCGCTGGCCTGAGGGCTAGCCTGCCTGGAGAGCTGATAGGAGCCCCTTCTGTTCCATTCCCGGCGCCAGCTCCAACACACCCCACTCCACAAATACTCTTAATCTGCGCAAGACTGGATTAGTTCCTCTGTCACCGATAGCACCCTGTTCTGCCCGAATCGAAATGCCCCCAAGATGTACCTTTAAGTTAGGCAGAGGTCACCGGGGCAGACGGGGAAAAATGAGCCCTCCAAATGTCTGTAAGTTATCTGGGTGGTGCAGAATAGCATCTTGAACCTTGGCAGATCTGCCCGGCTGATACTCGCTTCAGCTGAGAGTGATTAAAGACGGTGATGACACTGAATTTCAGATCAATATTTGAAGGCCAGTCCTGAGGGTGTGATTACAGGACGAGAATATACGGTTTAATTCTGACACCCAGGAGTCGTAAAGATCCAGTGTCTGACTTTGAGAACCACCAACATATTGAACACATTTTAGACATATATAGCAGACCATAGAAAGAAAAAAAGAAGAAAAAAAAAATATATGTATATATATGTATGTTATATACATAGACATAGAGTATGCAGAAAAACTCTAAAAGAGATTTTCTTTTATAACGTTAACTAAATAAAACTTACATTTCCATTAAATTAAATCCGTATTCTAACAAATCTGAATCAAACATCTAATTACCTGAAACTAAACAAAGATGTAAGAATAAAGAACTCATGAAAATGGTAGGGACCCCAAAGTCAGTCAACTCCTGCTCCCACAGAGTCCCACCCTTCCCCCATCCCTCACATGAGAGGGCCGGCCCAGCGGGCAGCAAGGCCCCTCATCTGAGCAGACAAAATGACTATTTAAAAATAACAGTGATTGCATAAATTGAATTAAAGCGTTTTGGTCACGGTGGAGGTGGCGCGAGGGGTGGCGTGGGGCCGCAGCAGACAGCCGGGGCGGCGGCAGCCAGCGGATGACGGGCTCTGGCCCGCATGCCACTGCGTTAATTGGCCGCGGCACATTAATAAAAACTGAAAAGTGTCTTCCACCAGCGCCATAGGATGAAGAGACAGAATGAGAGGTAGAATGGGAGGGAGGGCGAAAGGGTGCTGGAGGGAGAGAAATGAGCCTTTGAAGAATGTGGTCCGCATGGGGGAGGAGGTGGGGGGGGTGCTAATTGTGTTCAATTAATTGGCTGATTGGCACTGACAGAATCTGGGCACTGACAAGTCAGGCACAGATGAGGACGATTAGTGGGCACTGGAACAAGCTGTCACTCCTCACAACGTGTTAGCCATCCTGCGCCTGTGTCCCTTCTCCCTGTGAAGCTGTTCAGGCCTACAAAGGAAGCTAAAACAAGTGGAAAAGGGATATTTATTTTAGGGTTGTCCATACTTCTTCTCGTTACTTGCAAATTTTCATTCAGCTAAAAATCCTCTCCAGGCCCATTTTGGCTCATGCTAGTTTTAGTGTTGAAGAAAGCACAGCTGCTCCAGCTGAAGGAAGGGCCCCCCTCCCTCATAAACATCCCACAGTTTAAGCTATAAACTCGGCCCCCGCGCTAACCAGAGGTTAATATGCCGTCTATTGGACTGCAATTGGAGAACGTGTGGGGAGCAATCCCCTATTCTCTGCTAGTGATATGCTTGAGTAACTATGGGATGGATTCAGCCACTGGGAACAAGAGAGGCCCCTTCAAAGCGCACACACACACATGCACAAACACACGCGCACACACACACACACACACACACACACACACACACAGGCAGACTTCAACTCTCCACACCTTGCACCAACGCCTCTTTTAAATTAAACGGCAGATTTTCTGATTCCAGGAGAGTGGTTTCAGCGAGGCAGGGCTTGTGTGTGTGTGTGTGTGTGTGTGTGTGTGTGTGTGTGTGTGTGTGTGTGTGTGAGGGAGCAGCTCCAGAAGGAAAGCGAGGCGGATCGAAGTAGAGAAGGAGAAAAAAAGGGAAGGAAGATGAGGAGGAGGGTGGGGGTTGTTTGCTAAAAACCGCAGGGGCCAGGTCTCGTGAAAAATGTCAGGTCAAATTGTTTTTGACAGTGTTAATATCTGCACCTCATAGCCATAATTACATGTAAATAAATAGTGAAATAGCTCTCAGCTGGAGACTAAGAGGGGAGAGCTCCTGCATGAGACAACCAGCTGGGGACCCTACCTCCATATTCTCATGTTATTGTGGGGAGGAAGAGAGGAGGAGAGAGGAAGAGACAAGAGCAATGAACCACGCTGGCAGCAGATACTTGTATTGCAAGGCTCTTTTAAAAGGCTTAGCAAACTGTGAGTGTTAAATCAACTTTGCAAATGGGCCACAAGCAACGCAAAGTCCACCGTGGAGCCGGGAGCAGGGAACCAATGAGGGACATGCAGGAGGAGACAGGGGGAAGGAGGGACAGAACGAGAGAACGTGAGAGGAAGAAGAAGTCAGAGAGAGTATTAATCACAGCTATGCACCTGTCAGAGTGGCATCTGGAACTAAGAGGAACCACATGCAGATAGACAACAACCCGAGACCTCCGACAAGCAGAACAGGTTCACAGCAAACCGGCCCTTCTTCTTCCCCAGCCATCCCATAACCCCCTGCACCCTGACCCCTGACCCCGGAGCTATGGTCATCCAGCGTATGCCCCACAGACACTTCACCTGCCCAGAGGCCTGCTGTTACAGCTCTTTGTCATTAATAATAATAATATTATGATTATTTCAGTACAAGTCACCTTCAAATTGTGTATGTATGAGACTGGGATTTGCCATAGATGAGCATGTGACACAGTGCCTGTCCATGTGTAATAGGTATTTTAGATAGGATCAATGTTGGTGCCTATACTTTAATAAAGCAGTATCACTCTCCACCTTATAGGCATTTCAACTGCGTAGGACACACAGCATGTGAATCAGTCTCAGTCATTTTCCTCCTTAAATCCCCATCTTCTAGGATTTACTGAAATTCATATTGGCTGCCTCTGCAAGATAAATGTAAATCACATTCCCTTATATTTACTATTTATCAGGATGCAGCAGCTCACTTTCAGCAGGAAATATCTCTCACCCGCACACAAACACCCTTGCATTTAAATAGCATTTTTATTGTCCGCCGTAGCCTTTCATCTGGGCGTAGGGAGAAGAGCTGCCTCTCCAGGGGAGAGAGTTGGAGCAAGAGAGGAAGGTGGGGAGAGAGAGAGAGAAAGAGAGAGAGAGCAAAGCACTATTGGCAAGGCATCACGGGATGACAAAACGCCAAATGGAGGGAAGGAAGGTTGGTAGGTGAAAAATAGATTATGAATACATAAAGCTCCAACTGAAAATATTTTGGAATGGCAAAGAAAATGTCTTCACTTGGTTCTCGGGAGACGTTAGAGATGTGGTGAGCAACACATGGCTCAGGAGGGCAAAGAGGCAGCGCTACTGCCAGCCGCTAGCAAACGAGGCCCGTGTGTAAAGCTGCAGCCACGACCGCGATGTGCTGCAAGGTGGCAGGAAGCTCGGAGTTCAGGAGGAGAAGCCCATCCTAATTGTTCTGTCATACTTCATAAAAACTACAGTCCGTGAAGTCTCTTCAAGCTGCAGAAAACGAGCCGAGATACAGGAGACGGAGACGGAGACGACGACCGCGGAGTGTGCAGAGGTGTATTTCTGGTGTCACAGACACACGATCTTTCCTCAGAGTTCAAAAGTGTTGCAAAACAACAGCAAACACTAATAATCTGTGCAGAAACAGTATCGCCAGTGGATATGATTTACAGTCCCTGGATTTTCTTGGCAGCTGCCAACAGCAGGCCTCTTTTTTCTGAAAGCCTCTTACATCTTTTTTTATACTTGCCAAATTGAAACAGTATTTGTTTTAATGGGAGTTCTAATTAACCCGTATGTATTCCCCCTCTTGCTCTGCGAGTGGCTGAGCTGTGAATGCAGGCTATGTGCTCATCCCCTTTGATTTGTTGTCAGTGGAGCCTGCCAGCTGACACAGTGCCCGATGAGAGGCTTAATGCCCAAGTTTTAATAATGTGGGGGACTACATGAATCTCCCCCTCTCATTGGTATTCAGGTGCAGAATGTCTTGTTAGAAGTCAGAGAGGGAGGCGGAATGAAGCCAGAGCTCCAGATTGTTCCGTATATTTTCCCCTCTCGTTTTTTTTTTTTTTTTTTTTTTTGGCAACGGGTAGAGCTTGCTTCTTAAAAATAATTCATCCCGTTTTTTAAAAGAAGCGTCTGCGCTAGCTAATGGAAGAGCAGCAGCACAGTTTGGAGTCTCCCCTGGCTTATCTCTCTCAGACAGTTGTGGGGAGTCGCTGGTGAGCGTGGTGTCAGCGTGCGTGGTGCGGTGCAGCGCCGCGCGGGCAGGCAGGCCTGGGGACACAGATCAAAGGGAGGCAGGGGTGAGAGCCGCTCTGCCTCTGATCCCGTGTACGCGTGAGTGTGTGCGTGCATGTGTGTGGAGGCCCGGCCCACTCACACAGCCCAAAGGCCCTCCTCAGATACAGACACATATCCTTGTCATTCCAAAACACACAACACTTTCATAAAACTGTGAAACAGAAGGAGAAAAAAAAGTTCCTCGCAAAACTTTGCTAACTTGCTTGATTAAAACTTAAATTAAATCTCTGTCCATCACACCTTTGACTGCCCACTCTCCTGATCACTTGGCTTCTTTCATTTTAAATAGCATCAAACAACATCTCTGCGACGCTTTCGATGCATTTCCTGCGTTTGCTCTGCGATAGAAAAGCTTTTAGTTCTTATTTTCCCCTCATTACTCTGAGGAGTGAAACCCAAGCTCTGCCGGTGAGCTGCTCTTGCTTCAGCTCTCCAGTCTGCAGTTGTTTTCTTTCCTCTCCCAGCAGGTGTCCCTGTCATGCAATAATGAGGAATTCAGCACAAACGTCTCACCACATATAAAATGCCCATGAACCCTGCTTCAGAGAAGCATTTGGGAAGTATCTAAAAGGCTCTTTAGAGTTTCATATTAACTGGGTGTGTTGAACGTATACCATATTCCTAATAGATGACTGTGTGTTGGCTGTCAAAGCATGCCCTCTTCAATTATAGGAAGACTGCCTGTCCTGTTGTTTTCGAGTCAACATATGCAAAATTCTAATTTGAAGCATCGTGGTGGCCATTTGGGGCCGAGACAAAGGCCGATTTCAAATGGATTATTAAAAATGAAAAAGTACCACGCAGAAAAAAAGCAAACGTGAGCATCTTTAGGTAACCACAGATAGAATAAATCCTGGAATGCCTCTGCCCTGTGCCCTTGCCTTTCCTTCTCGTCAACCCCCGCTGTGCCGCTAAACGAAACAAGACCAACAAAACACACTTCTGGTTTCATACTTTTTGCCCAGCCATGCACAGCTTCACTCTGACCCCTAATATATTGCTCCCTCAACCAGCCAAACACGGTGTACATGCCACAATGACAGCAACCAGTTTGAGTGCGGACGGCTTTTCCACCGCCCGTAATGGGAAAATGTGTGGTGTCGGGATAGGTTATGGGATTGGGATGGACGCGAGCTCCTGTCGGGATCGCTGAACGTTGCAGGATTCCATTACAGACTTGGCACCACGCCACCGCAGCCCATTTACTGGGAATCAGAGAATTTTTGTCAATCTTTATAGCGACCGCTAGGCCATCAATGCCAGACACTTGAAGAAATAGCTTGCACATACCAATGCACAAACATATCTCGAGCAAACAGATGCTCTCTGGAACTCACAATATCATATTCTAAGTTCCTGCCCGATAGAAACATTGCCTGTGTTGCTATTTTTTCCATTAAAGGAAAAGGAAAGCAGGAAACTCTCTGTAAGTTACGGAAAATTAACAGTGAGGTGTCGTAAGTGTGTCACTAATTTTATCAAGATGAAACAGATTTTTCATTGATTTAAATGTGTTTGAATGTAAAGAATGAGCAAGGTCTGACATGGACATGGTACACTTTCTTTTAAGTGCTGTGAGGTTTATGTTGATGATAGCTACATGTTTGTGAAGAGAGAGAGAGAGAGAGAGAGAGATGCGGTCTGCCCAGCCCAGCAGGACACTGCTCCACAGAGTGAACTCTGATTGTGCTGTCAGGGGGAACATTCACCTCCATGCTGAGAGACTGATAGGAATGCCACACAGCATTCTGCATGCATTCAATACATTTCAATCCTGTGCCGCGCAAACATCCCATCAAAACAGCCACACCACGTGCATTTGAAGAAAAAAAAAGTCAATCCACAATATAAGTTCTAAATAAATAACTGAATTAAAAAACAGGTAAAATGTGTTTTAGTGTTTAAAAAATACTTTAATCAAACACACTTGATAGAGTAATTGAATAGTGAAACGCCATGCTATACAGTCGGCCAACGACTCCTGTCCTAATCCTCACTATGACAGGAAATGTTTAATATCCCAACACATTCTTGAATGCCTGTGAAGAGGGAGAGAAAGCGACACTGCACCCCATGCCAGTATTAGAGAGAGCCATTAATGAAAAAAAAAAAGAACGACTCCATGTTCCTGGTGTTTTTCTGCAGGTTTGCAGTGAGAGCATTAGCAGTTAAAGCCCCTGTGCTACGATTAACAATCAAACACGCTGTGAGCCTCCGTGTTATCCTCCGTTGCTCCAGCAGGAGAGAAAATCTCTTTTTTTGTCACAAAAGCCTTAATTCTTTCTTCTCTGAAGAAAGAGGGTAATACCAAGAATGTTTCCAATCTGCTTTGAGAAATATTTGAAGAAGAAAAAAAAATAACTCCCAATAAAACACGTGTGAACGGCGGGGTAATTGCGGACAAATGCAGCATTGAAATTCATTTTCAACTCTTTACACACCATTTCAATCTTATTTTCTGCCTGTTAACCGCATCTTGTTGCTGAGGGTGGGCAAGACTGGCCAGTATTGACGGGTAATTGTGCATAATTCACACGCGATTTGCATTTTTTTATTCTGTGCTACTTAAAGCTCAACCCTTACAAGAAAATCATATTTAAACACTCATTAAGGGAGGTGTCCGAAGAGGTTAACTTGGCTAAATCCAGCGTTCTTTCAAAGAGGAGGCAAGACAAATTAACCTGAGGTGGCACAGAGGAGAACGTGAAGAGAAGATATTTTAGGGATTTAAACTGCAATTAAGAAACCCAGAAAGTGAAGTAGCCTGGGTAATATTCTTCTTCATCATGAGAGGAGGGAGCATGTGTCCAGCAGGAAACATCGACGAGAAACCCTCACCAGAGGAGAGCAGCCTCTGACACTCTGAACATAGAGCTGCCATGGAAATCATGCAGTAAAGAGATGAAGAAAATCTGCAGTCTTCCAGCTGCAGACAATTACGTGAAGAAGATTATGGGTCTACATTTATAAGCTTTAGCTAATTATTTCATCTGCATGTGTTCTCACTGCGCTGCGCAAGGATTTAGATGTCCCAGGAAAGTCAAAACCGCTGTTTGGAGCAGCTTGAGGACTTGCCGTACTATCAAGATGAATTTTAATTTGTTGATGTTAATCCAATTGTTTTACAAATGTAGCAATTTAGAGTAGCTAAAATAAATCCCGGGCTTTGGAAGGAGAACATAAAAGCCCACACTGGTAGTGATTTTGCTGAACATGCTGTTTCTGAATTTTTATTTCAGTCAAATACAATTAAATATTGTGAACAGCGAGAGGAGGGGGAGGGTGGGAGACCGATGAATGGGAATTCTGCCTATTTGTGGGACCGCTGTATAAGCGGGTAAAACCTTCATGGAGGTAAAACCTGTTGCACTGACCTGTGGGGAGAGCCCGTTGCCGACGGAGTTCATGTGGTTGCTGGACGCTGAGGGGCTCATGAAAGTATCGGAGTAGCTGGAGAAGCCGTGGCGATTAGACGAGAGCCCATAAGCAGAGCTGCCGTCAGCAGTCAGGCCTCCCTGGTGCATGGAGGATGGAGGCAGGGGTTGGGGTCTGTGCAATGTGCTGCCCTCTGACACCAGGAACAACATAAACAGGTCAGGGAGAATTTAGGGAAACACTCACTTAAACTGAAGCTCAGCAATAATCCGTACACAGCATCCTCACAGTGTAAGGTCACTAAGTCACACGTCATACGTTGACGGTCCTTCTTCAAATTGATTACCAAAAATAAATGTCTCTTTATGCAAAGGCTTTAGTACATACAAGCTCATTTCTGTTTCACGATGACAGGATGTGATTGTAAACATAACTAATTGCTACACAGTTGTTATAAACTGCAAATGGTTCATATATAATTCATAATACTATTCACATGAACATAAAATGTAGATGGCACACAACTAAATAGGACTGATTTAAAAAACAGAAAGAAACGGATTAAACTCAAGGTACAGAGTTTATATCTTTCCGGTGTGAACTCTGCTGTGCTCTTACCCTGCGATAGCGTGGTGCCGGGGTAGCTGGACTCTTGTAGCTGGTATGTGGGTAAACTTGGCATCCCTGTGGGGGGGAATCCTCCAGGAAGCAGGTGGTTGAAGGCCGCTAGCTGATTGGCCCCGGCCTGTTTACGCCACCGAGCGCGCCTGTTGCTAAACCACACCTGAAAATAAAAAGACACACAACTTTAACTCAAAGCACAGTTAAAATGATGGGTTTCACTCATTTTAATTTTGAAATGTTAAGCTCCTGCAGGTTACACGTTGTTTTTGTTTCATTTTCCATTATCTCAAAGTGCCTTTATGTTTGTGCTGTGAGTGTTTGACTGCAGTCGACTCAGTCTGCTGGCTGCTGCCACCTGTGATTAATCTGCCAGTTAGTGCGAGTGCTGGTGCTGGTGGTAGTTGGGAGAGTCCCTGTGGGAGATGCCATTGAGGCTCAGTGGTCCGTCCCTGTTGTTCTTAAGTGGCTGAAGCTGTGATCTGTGTAAACAGGCTGCCCTAAGCCCCCTTCAGAGGGGAGAAGTCATTTAAAGGTCAGAGGTAGACCACTAGCCTTCAAATCACACCTCAAGTATGTTCGTGAAGCTACTGGATGCTTTGCTTTCAAGAGGCCATTATCTCTCTAGAAACGCAGATAAACAATAACCGCTATGCTGTATTAACGTGGTTGTTTTTAGAGATTTAAAAGTCAGTTTAAAAGAGAAAGAAAAAAAGATTTAACGTTGGTGTCAAGACACACGGTTCTAAGGCTGCAGATAGCAAAGCGCTCACAAAACGAGAAGGACCAAGGCGCGGACACACAATGTCAACTCCCTGAATGAAAAGGGGGAAAAATAGGACTCTTTTGAACCGCAAAGATTTACACATTTTAAAAAGGCTTCTGCTTCAACAAAACATGAATATAATCAGGCTCTTTTGAAAAGAGCCAGCAACCTGTTCCATTTAACCAAGACAAGGCCCGGGCTTCACTGTGTGCTAAGGGTTGAAGGACATTGATCTATGCCTCGCACAGGCAATTCATCAGAGTTTAATACACTGTCAGCGCAGTTCATCTACTGTTGTGTTTCAAACGGCCCGGACTATTGTGAGAGCACATGAAAGAAGGGGACAAAAGCCCCTCCATACGCCACAGAGAACAGTGGGCACAAAGAGGGGGCGTCCCTTTTAAACAGGTCTTAAAGAGGGACACTTTCAAGGGGACTTACACAGCTACATACTCACTGCTTTTCGGGGGCTGCCTCTTTTTGTACACACAAACATACATATAAACTCGTATAGGCCTACAAGGGATCTCAGCCCAACGGAGATCTTAATTTGAATGTGGTTTCTTTCTCACACCGTCGCTGCCTCTACAAAGACCAAATGTTTTTTTTAATGTGCCTCTACCTTGGTTTAGTCTTGAGCGCTCAACAGAAAGAACATTGGCTACAGCAGGCGATGACTGTGGAGGATGAACCTCAAACACACTACTTGAGAAACAAGAGGAAATATTTATCTCAGGCCTAATTGCTTCTAAAGACCCCATGTGAATCCCTCAATCGGCTATTCCAAAACAAATGTGTTGAGGGGCTCCAGTGAAATTTCTGCTATTGGGATGTAGTGGAGCGTAGTCCAAGGTCTGAACTAAGCTCCTACTGGGCCAGACAAACAGCTGCCTGGCCCAGGGGAGGGGGGCATGGGGGGCACACCCCTTTCTTCCACACACTCCCCATCACCCCACCCCGCAGTGCCACTTCACCTCCGACCTCATCCACTCACCCCACCCCTCTTTTATGTTCATTTTAACTTCCTTCCCCCCGTTGTCATCCAAGCATAGGAAGGAGGTGTTCCATCACGGCAGACACAAAACAATTAAACGTTGAAGTCCGCTCTTTGCGTTTGCCATTTTCCTTTTGTCACCGTTGCATTTTCACTTCTTTCTTCAACTCCTAACTCTACTCTCTGCAATCGTTTCCACTGCATATGTGGAGTTATCGGTTCGACAAAAAAAACTAAATGTTTAAAATAACATATATGATCCCATGAACACTGTAGTTAAAATATAAATAATAATAAATAAAACAAAAATGCAAATACGAAGCTTAAATAATTTTTCTAACACACAAAGATTGTGTTTTTTGTTTTCTTATACTTCAAACCGCTGTTGGTTTTTTAATACCAATCCAAGAACCTGATCTTACGTTAACCCTGACCAAGTGGTGTGAGAGTCGAAGCATAACCATAAACAAGTTGAAGCATGCTGTAACGGATTCAAGCCGATGCTATGGGGAAGATAAATGAAATAAGTTGTCCGTAAACATTTGACTCACACAGCATATTTTGATGTTTCCTTATCATGTTGATTGAAGATGTGACCCAGTCTGAATGTTTCTTTCAAAATGTGTCTGTTTAAAATTAGTAGACTTTAAACAACATCCAATCACCAGAAAAACTGTGAGGCATGTCAATGAAGGGTACACTTGTAATTTATTGTAATCTACAGTATTCTTAGGCTATGAATAGGCTTGCTTCAACTTGATGGACCTAAACTTAGAAACACGCTGAGGCTCGATTCAGGCAGAGAGCACAAAAGCCGGATGCGGTGTGTCTACTTGAACGTACGGGCATGCTCCGCTAACTGAGTGGACAATTGTCGAGCTCTCGGCACAGACTTGGATGAACATGGACACAAGTGGCGAATCCCAGAGTCCATGCGCTATCACACACATGCATACGTTATGCACACACACATTCACTCGCACATGGACTAACCCACAGCCTGAAGCTGAGGATTTGAGGCTGTGCTCTGGAACCTGATCACAAAGTCACCTTGGACCACAGATTCTCCTCTGCTCTCCACAATCCGGTTAAATTCTCGGCAGCACAGAGAGCTGCAGCGCTCCTCTTCCATGTCTTCCCTATCTACCTACAAGTGTGCCGCCGAATTCATGTGTCTCCCTTCTGTTTCCTTTTCACGCACTAAAAGGGTTCCCTGCATCCAGAGCACATGGAGACGACTGCACTGCATCTCTGAATGCTGATGGGAACGTGTCGGGAGGCAGGGAGGATGGAGGCGCGGTCGCCCATCTTACAGAAGTCAAGCTTAGCCCCGCTTGTGAGACAAAAGAGGAATTGGAGGAGGCTGAAGGTTGTTGTCGAGCACAACTAGAAGAGGATCTATTTGCAAGCCTCAAACAGAAACCATTTCGTTTTAGTCTCTAGTTCGGTGGCTTGCATTGCTTCATGTGTCTTTAATCCCTCGTTCACTCTCAGCCGACAGAGTCGAAGCGATAAAGTGGCATTTTGCATTTTGTTATTGCCGATTGGCGATAATGTGCACTCACAAACACTGTAAATGTGTGACACTGCACTGCAGTTAAAATCTCTCTCTGTTGTTTCTCTTAAATAGGATCACTCGTATTTCAGAATTCCCCGTTCAGACAATCCTCCATGAATTATTTTGTCAAAGACGAGCGCTGAACGTGTGACGCCTTTCAGGAGCCAATTTGCAACATTCGGTAGATGAATACCGAGAGCCGAGATAATGACAAAACAAAATGTGCTGCTGACTTCATATCCACAAAAACACAGAGGGGTGATGCAACCAACCTCAACATACAAATCCTCTTCTGTCTCATACCACGCAATACCCCCCCCCTCTTCTTCTTCTCCTCCCCCTCCCTCTCCCCTCTCTCTCTCTCTCTCTGATTCCCTCTCTGCTTGCCTTCCAGACTGGCACTATGCTAATTAAAGTAGCTAGGAGTGTGAATTTGAGAGGAGAGTGGGATTAGTTTGATAAGTATCAGGAGTACAGAAGCACTGTACCAAAGTAATTTAAATTCTAATAATAAGAAACTGTTAGAACATTCACGCTGATGCATTGCAACAATTTCTGCCCTACAATCTACACAAATCCTATTTATTCCTTTATGAAACATAAACCCATACTGGCGGGAATACAGTTGCCTGTTGGGTTTGGTTGTCACCACTCAGCTCCATTGTGATTTTCTCTCTTGCCTCTGGTACTCTACTCCTCTTATAACAATCAGGAAACTGTGTAGTACCTCCTGATACCTCCCGATGGGATTATATTCACACTAGCTGCGTTGAAAACTTGCGTTGTAATTCGTCGACACTGATCTGTCACATAAAGCGAAGAAGACATCCTCTGTATATCCGTCTTCTCCCTCTGCTCATTCCATTGCATCAACAGGCCAGCGCAAGCCAGAGATAAAGAAAGAAACTTTTTAGCAAATTGATTTGCACGCTTCGTAAAACGCAATGCTTATACCTTATTAGATTCCACTAAGTATAATAGCGGCATGCAGAATGTTTATTGGTAATGAAAGAGGATCTATGTGACAGATTCTGAAAAGCGAGCCGGAGGCGGCACGCCAAGATGATGAGCCTCCGCCGGGTCTCAGGAGTCACTCTCTTCAAAACTTTCAGTCTGAATAGAGAAGAATGTAATTTGCTGATTTACAGCAGCCTGCAGCCAGCCAGCTACCCACGTGCTCAATGCTCCCTTCACCTGCTCCACAAACGATGCCCTCTTCTCTAATAGCTCATAGAAGGAGCTCTGCTGCCTGCTCCGGTTAAAACTGAGGGGTTATCAGATGGAAAGTGTCAGCGCACACTGCATCAGCGGAGCACATAGCGAAGGTGGACTTGGCAGTATTCCGTCTCACTGAGACAGCCTGGAACTAATTGCCGAGAGATACGGATCGTATCCCACAATTTGTCAGTTGGGGTGATAAACCCGTTGCAGGGCTCACGGTGGTGAAGGAGCGCCATAGCTCTGCTGAAGGGGCCAGTGGGGCTGATAAAGATGGATGGGGAGAGTGTCTTAAAATGGCAGGCGAGGGCAGACACAGGGGAGTTAGCTCTGTTTATGAGTTTAGGTTGGGAGTCAGCGCTAAGCCAAACACTCATCACCTCCACAAGGATCCAGCAGGTTCATTTGGAGCACAGCGTTGGGCCGTGGCGTTTTAGTGCCAGTGCAGCCATGTTTGTCTCACAAGTACAGTTTACTTCCAAATCCAACCGGAACAAATTGCTCTGCACTTTATCTCCATGTTTAAATGACAAATGGGTAACAGGGAAGCATGACAGCGAACACGGATCCAAGTTAAAATATGAGACTGTGGGAGCACTGACACCCTCTGCCTATGCTTTCCCTCTCACCCCCAAACACCAGTTTGTCTGCGAACAACATCTGGAAGATGCGTCACTGCAGCTGTGCTGGAGAAGCTTTGCTCTCAGGCCAAAGGGTCTCCTCTCTCCTGCCCCATGATGGGCCTTTGGCTACCTCTGTAAAAGACCAGCTGGTGGACATTTTCAGAACGCTTGTGATGCAAACAACAGCTACATGCACACAATATATAATGCACACACTATATAATGCGCACACTATATAATGCACACACTATATAATGCACACACTATATAATGCACACACTATATAATTCACATTTAAACTAAATTATTCCCGATCTAGTTCAACTTTATTATCTAATTTGCCTTGAACAATGTTGGCTGTTAAGGTTATTCCTTTTAAATGCATTTGGGAAAATGCTCCAATAAATCTATATAGCATTATTTAGGTTGGCTACCAGAGACACTTTCTTTGTAGCCTTCTCAGAAAATTAAGTTGAGTTGACCTTTTGAGACTTTCAAAGTCTTAAAAAAATTAGATTATGAGTAAAACAGCATTAACAAATTATAGCCATGACTCAAATTCCTCAGGTTTTCACATGACATCATTTAAGTCTATTATCTAACAGCCAACACACAGCAGTCACTCGCTCTTCTTTCTTTCTCTAGCTTTCATGTTTAGATATTTTAGTTTGTTTCCAGAACACAGGTGCTCATACAACAATTTATTTTGTTTTCAAGCTGTCCTCCATGATCAATTTAAAGAAACTACATTTATACATTTCCACATGGCTTTTACTATGAGCTTAAAAAACGTGCAGAAGATGCAGTTTAAATAATTATAAAATGAATGTATTAAATCAAAGTAGGATTGTTGGGACTAAATCCCCAAATTCTAAATTAAATTTACTTTTTAGAGATACGTATTGAAGGATGTATTTGAGTAGATGGAATGGACATTTTGAATGGGTTCACTTCTTCCACCTCTTATCCACATCTACTCCAACACAAACTAATATATTGCCTTATATAACAACCATGAGATGAATTTCTCCTCCCTTGAGTGAGGCATTAAACACTCAGACATTTAGGACATCCTTGCGTGTTGGGGGGCTAAGATGGACAAAGACATGTGTGGAATTAGTTACCCCGACTGCATGTGTGTAGTGTGATGAACAGTTAGCATGCGGTGAGGAGTTGGGGGTTCAGAGGGAGTGTGAACCACTGTGGTAAGAGGAGAGGGTGCCCCAGACTTTCTCTTTTTTACTAGCGGCTGATTGATTAATGTTGTTTTCGGGGCATTGGGTCCCTGGAGAGGATGAGGAACCCTGTGTGATATGTGGAGGGTTTTACAAGCCGCGGCGAGCTTGAAAGTGATGGGATGAGATCCTGGCCAAAGGCCGAAATGAGGAATCCATCAGGAATGCATTGCCTTTCTCTCCTCTCCTCTTTTTTCTCACTCTCCCCGTCTTTGGAACAGCTGCTGCTATAACTCTACTGTACAGATAGTCCTTCAATCTTACATGCAACAGCAGGGTGTCAGACAGGTTCCTGTGTCTGAAGTGTGAAGATCGGGAGCATTTATCCAAAACATCTTGAACATGAAGGCTAATGATAAGTAGCAAACTCTCACAAGCACAGCAAAGAAATGCAATATTTGTATGTTTTCAGAGCATCAGACACAATGCTTTTCGCCGTAGGTTGAGGGAAAGTATGTTATTTGCTGTTCAGGCAGCATAGAAATATGTGCCGTCCACACAAGGTGAAACAAAGTGTGAGGTACGTTTTCCTCAGGAGTCTCTAAGCGTTTTTAAAGTCAGCATTTATGTTTAATGAGCGGGATCATCGGAATGCAGAGCTCTTTTATTTGCACAGGTTTAGAGATTTTTGCCTTTAATAAAATAATGATGAATCAAATGTTGTCCAAAGTAAGTCATCAGCAGTCTAACATCTTTGTTAATTGGGATGGTCAACACACAACACAGTTTTCAATGGGACTTTCTGTTAAAGTAAAAGTCCCCATGAACAGGGTTTACAGAGTAAAAGGGACATTCAGAATATGGCTGTACATTTCTTTACATGCATATTCATACATTTGCATTGGGTGAAAGCTAAAATCTCAGGGACAAATTAAACTCAACCCTTCATCAAAGCTATTACATATTGTGTTTAGATAATTAGGGTGAAACACAATGCAGGAAGACTGCAGCACGATGCTTGGTAAAATGGTACCTGTACTCTGGCCTCTGTGAGTTTTGTCCTCTGGGCCAGCTCCTCTCTGGTGTAGATATCTGGGTAATGTGTCCTCTCAAAAGCCTTCTCCAGCTCCTCCAGCTGCTCAGCGGTGAAGGTGGTGCGACTGCGTCTCTGCTTCCTCTTCAGGGGCAAGTCGGGCTCTGAATCTATATCTGACCCTTCATCTGTGCGGTTACCTGAGTGGAGAAGGAAAAAGACAGAGAACGATCTGTTATCATCATGCAATGAATTCAAGTTATGCTGGGTTTTGTGAGAAGCAACTGAGAGGGGTTTGTAGAAAATAGCGTAAATAATCGGAGCTGCAACTGATCAAGAAAAGACTCTAACAGCATTATTTACATTTTGGAGCCTCTTTTGTTGCTCCAGAGAGCGAGACTGGCAACACTAAGGATTCAAGTGACAGCAACTCCTCTCTGAATATACAACTGGGAGAATATTATCTTAATCTGTGGATATTTATTTAATATAGAGGAGGCCCTGATACACAATCCTGCCTCTGTCAGGGGCCCCAGAGGCTGTGGAGGCAGAGGGCTGTGGGGGAGCGGGGGGGTGTCGGTGGGTATAGAGGGGTTAATCTGCACAGGCCACCTTGCTGCTCCTCACCCTGCTATTCTCTCTCATTGGCCCAGGGCACACTGCTCATACACAGCTCAGCCAAAGTGTATAAAATAGAACACAATATCACACCAAAACCATTCAGTCCCATGTGTTTCCATCTGCTGTCATTAAATGAATTAGAACACATTTTACATTACTTTTTAGGCATTCAACTAAGCTGAATTTTTGCTCGAGGAATATAGATACAGCACAAAGCTGTACAATCCGGGCCGACAGGGAAATTTTTGACAGCAAATAAGCATTACCATTGCACATTACCATTATAACTGAATTTTGAAAATTGCATCATTTTCACCTCCTCTGCATGTCTATTCAAACTACATGGCCCTATTCATTTCATGTCATAAAATTCATATTTTCATAATTTCCTCATTGAGACATTGACAAGGCGGCGTGATGTGCCAGTGTTGCTCCAGGCCTAGTTGGATTGCATCATGCACAGTCCAGAAAGTGTGGGAGAGGGAAAATAAAGGGAGATATTGAAAAAGAGGGTGTATGAAGAGATTTGTGCTTCTGACAGAGGCCCGCCACTATTCAGCTCGAATGAAAACTATAATGATCACCTGAATGTCTTCCTGAGTGAGTTCCTACCGCCTGACTCGTTGTTTTACGGCTTCGATCTCTGTTTATAGCTCACTCCAGTCAAATCTTTCAACATAAGTGGACAAAAGAATACTCAAACCTAGCCTCCAAATAACAACTGTGAGAACAAAAGAGCAACAGAGCTGGCGGAGTCTCAAGGCCAGCTCCAGAGTTTAATTAAACAAGGAATTATGGGATTATATGGAGACTATCATTACAGGCCACTCTATGAGTCGTCTACGAACATTTTTGTCCCCCTGAGCTCGTGCTCAATGATTCTCTGCGGATTACATGTGGCTGCAGGACATGAGGCCGCATTCATTAAATCAATTCTTCAGTCTTATCCTTTTTAATAAAGATTGATTCTTGAAGCACAGGCTCACTTCGCTGCAGAACACCCTTGAACATACAAAGTTGAATATGTACATACACCACATATCCCTTTGTTGGTTTTCATGAGGATGCGTGTATCCATTTCTCCGGTAACTTGCCATGACGACACTTGAGACCGACCGAGCAGTCTGCAGATCACTTTCCAAAGTCACCCCTGTGTCCTACGGGGAAACGTGTGGGCCAGAGTAGACACATACTCCAGGGGCTCCGAGGAAGACGCTAAAGTCCTCTCCTCCTCAAATTATTTTATTTTTCTCCCCTTTTGTTCGACGCGCTTTCGCAGACTTTATTTTGCTACGGCAATCTGTGTCACATTTAGCATGCTATCAGGCTAATGACTGCACACCTTAACCAACAATAGGTTGTTCTGCTGCTCTCCATTAAGCCCGATGAGCCAACACATCTGCTCCGGTACATGATCCAGAAGCACAAGGTCAACAGCCCTTCTTGTAATGAGCCAAGGAAAATGGAAACTGGCACACGCTGCATGGGGCCAACTGGGATTGGGGTTGGATGTAAAACTCATCTATATGCCGACTACGTTGGTCACATAGGCGACAGAAAATACATTAAAACACATGGCTGCAGTCCATGTTGATGTTCCAAAGAGCCTGGCACTGATTTCTGGTTTACAAACTGCATGTTACTGCAGTCCGCCCAAAGCGAAGAGGACTTGGCTAGAATACGTGTCAGGGTAGACTCAAGCAGGTACAAGGACAAAAAACAACCATTTATCAGTCTGTTTATTACCAATAAAAGCACTATAAAATCTTAATTTCATGTCTCTTTTTCTCCTCACAGACGTGCCAATGTTAACAATCACAGGCAAAATAGGACTCAGTGAACAAAATCCCTGCAGGGCTGTTGAGGTCAATTCCTTAATAGTCTGCTCTGCACAAAAAGGTACATTCTGATTAGACCTTCCTATAATACCATGGTGGTAATTCCATTCACAGGTTCATGGGATATTGATAAACCACTCATGCCTTGTCTCATTACTTATCATCCAATTAGAATCTAATTATATGCCATCCAGTGGGCATGATTACCACCGTGTACTCTCCTCCAGGGGCCCCTCTAAGGTTTTCTTCCAATATTGATTTAAAAATGCACCTATTACAGATAGGAATTAATCAGGTTTACACATTGCTATGTGTGGGTAAGTGCTTGATTAAGATTAGAAATAACACTGGGTACGGATTGAGTAAAAGCTACCTTAACCTAAATTATAATGCATGTCATGACTTGAGGTAGCGATGGTTTTCATTACAGGAAATTATTTAAAAGATTGAATTGAATACAATCAATCCCTGAACTATAATAACACTGTTATGCATAATTGACAAAACATATAAAAAAAAGTGTTGTTAGCCACGTGCAGCATTAAAGTCATGTTGTGATCCAGGCAATATTGTACCGGCAAACAAATAATGGTTGCTCGATGGCTGAAAATTAACAAACATGTATTTACGATAAGACTTTCAATTCAAAATTCAGAGCAGAGGGATTTCCTCCACACAACTCTTCTCTAAGCATGGCGACAGCTGAGCCGGCGAGACTGGAAACTAACGAACAGAGCTAACGGTGTTTATCTGAGGGGGGTCGGGAGGATGGGCTTTAACTGGAGGACGAACGTAGTAGTGCAGAGCGGCGCTCATTAGCCAGCCCGCGGGCCACAACTGAGACTTACATAGCTAAGAAGGCGCCCGGCAAAGCACAGAAAAAAATCGTATAACAACACACACACACACACACACACACACACACACACACACACACACACACACACACACACACACACACACACACAAAGAGGGAGTGTCATTTAAATTCTCTGCTCAGTTGTTCCATGACACCTTTACGTCACAAATAGTTGAGTTCTGCTATTAATGCTCTAAATTTTTAAATGAGAACCGTTAAATGTTTTAACAGTTTTTGCTCTCATAATGCTTTAACTCCAGCCAGATCTTTGGAAGGACTAACTGCCAGTTAATAGTTTTAAAGTTACTATGAGGTTTAAAGCCGGTCCTCTTGCCTGATGCTCCTCCGGTGACCCCGCAGACAGACTCCTCAGACCATACCGGCAGATGGGATCCTCATCATCACCATGTCTCCTCACAACCCCTCCACTCCTCTTATCGACCCCCTACCCACCTCCTTCTCTCCTTCTCCCTCCAACCCCTCGGACTCCTCCAGTCCTCCACCTTTACCCCCGCGACGCTGATGTAATGCTAATTAAACACACAGCTGTCCTCTCAATAGCGGCAATTAGCCAAGTGATCTGTAAGGTTACAGATTTATGACACATAACAAGTGCAATAAACTTCATGTCTATCATGTTGTTGAACAACGTTGAAGAAATAGTTGCATATACATGTTTATAATGAAGCATTACAATCAGAAGAAGCAAAGATCTGTGACATTTATTTAATTTTAAGTAAAAACGTATTTAAAAAAAGCTTTATTCTAAAAATGGGTAAATTAAAAACTAAACTAAAACTAGAAGATGTGTAAATATATACAGGCTACTTAAGCCCAGATGTGTAGGCCTTTCAATACAAAATAAAAGGAAAAGCCATCATGAAAATGAACCGAATTACAAAAATGTAATTGCAAATATAGATGATGAAATCCAAATAAATGACTCCCTCTATATGCAACTAAAATGTAATAATAATCAGAAAGCGAATAGATTTCTTTATTAAAATGTTAAAGGACGTGTCTTTGAAAGGAGTCCGAGTTCATTATCCATCACCTCTGACTCACCTGTGAGCAGGTTTAGTCTAAAGTTACGCGGCGCTCATCCTCGTCAGACTGTCTCTGATATCATAACCCATGGCCTCAATATCAGCCATACCTTTGCAAACTATCCAAGACAGAGGGACAAAAACAGACAGGGCTTTGGCAGTGCAGCATTAGCTCATAATGGCTCATTTTGAAAAGCATATTAGTTCCAGCATAATTACAATCAGGCCTCACGCTCTGTGTTTTTGCAGGCATTCACAGGACCAGCCTCTGAGCACCGAGTCACACCAGTTGACTGTGACTGACAGCAGATTTAGTTTAAAATTGTGTTTTTCCTCCCTCTTTTTTTCCCACAGGACAAAAATAACACCACGTCTTTTCTCCCTATTTATGTTGACTTGTTTATTTTGTGCCTACCTTTTGTCGTAGTTGATACTGCAATTATACTTTTTGTCAGTCAGAGGGGGTGAATATCAAAAGGCCTAATTATGCAAACAGGCCTGTGATAAGAGGCATCTGCCTGAGATGGGATCTGCTATCTCTGACATGCATCTGTCTCTGTGCTGTCTTTGCTGCTGCAGGCCTGCATATAAACAGCGCCGCCTGTCCCCAGGACTGCATGCGATCCAACCACTAACACTGGAGTGGAGGGATGTTTCGGGGGCGGGGGGGATCACGCAGCAACATCAAATAACTAACAACTTCCCAATTTGCATTTTTCCGAGAATGGTGCGGCATCTCTGCTTAATGCACTCGCCTGCTCATCCCAAAGGGCTTGCCAAGTTAAAGGAGCCATGTGATGCAAGGCATTTACCGAAGGATGAATCTGAGATAGGAACCGTATGTGAGTACAAGATAGATGACAGCGATAACCAGAATGGTTTAAAGACAAATTCTCTATGAATAATCTTCTCCTGTAGTTATCTCCTTGCAAGTGAAAAACAAAAACAAGACTCCAAAAGTGAGCGTAGCCTCTGCATAATCGGAATTTACTATATAGTATATATTAGATTAAAATATTCAGATCAACATACCGAACCAATTTGTAAAAAGACTGCATACGTGGAAAAATCAAGTTAACTGTTTACTTGGTTTGGTAACGTGCTAAAATGCACCATCAATTTCCTGTGGTTGTCGGTGACCTTCTCTGGGCCGTCATGTGACATTTAGCTGAAATTGAATCTGGAGGAGATGTGTAACTATACATGAGGATATTAAAAATCCACCATCTATCGGAAATAAAAATCATTCTCAGCTCACCTTTATGGACGGATGTCATTGGATTCAGCTTTGTCTCATGCCTATCATATCAATTACCTGTTTATAGCTGGTGGCCGAGGGCCAAGGGCACACAAAATGTATTTCAAGTGTTAAGACAGGACAAGTGAGGAAGGAAGGCAGAAGTGAACAAGAGCTCTAAACTTTAGCGCAACTTTGAGTCTGTAGCTACAAGAAGATTAAAAACTACCTGATGAGAAAAGAAAAGGCTTTTTTTGCCGCTAAATGCAGACCCTCTCATTGTCGGTTTCTTTTACGTCGACATTCCACAGGAATTCCTCTTTCTCTTGAAAAAAAATCTTTAGAAAAAGGAGTAGCGCACCGTTGAAAAAGAGGAGAAAAAGGCAAGGGACGAAGAAAGATGGGAGGCTCTATAATCTTTGGCTCTCACAACAAACAATTAGCCCCCTTTTCTCTGTTTGAGGTGGGGAGAAAGTGGGAGAGAGGAGGGAGGGAGGGTGGGGGAGACGCAAGAGAAAGCAGAGGAGACAGAGAGGGAGAAGCAGCGAGAGCGATGCTCTTTTATGGCTCTTGTCATATGGATGAAGGCGCGGCGCGTCCATGAGAGCGCACGCTCACCTTCAACAACAGGGCGTCCTCTGGGCCTCCCGGCCTTTTCAGCCCAGAGAGACAAGCTCCTCGGGGGGCCATTAGAGCATGAATAGGGGCCTGACAGCCCTGTGCAGCTCCGCAGGGCATCCATAAACGCTGACATATTGACTCCCCATGCCTCTGCGCTGCCTGAGTGTGAAAGCGCGAAGGACTTGAAGGGTGGGATTCTTTTTCTTTAATATACAACTGACTAAAACGAGGATGTTAAAAAATATGGGGATTGATTGTTTTTTCCCAGAGATGAATTTGATGGCAAACACTTTAGTACTCCAGAGGGCTGTTTTGTGTTTTTCCTAATAGATAAATTATTGTTTTTAAAAGACTTTTAAAAGAGGAAAAAATACACTTCTAACATTGCATATGTTAATTTTCATCCTTCACACTATGCAAAATCACACTTTTTTCAATTGACTTGCTCATTAATCATGTAATTTTGTCGACCCATGACCCATAAAGTCTTCAGAAGACACAAAACAGGAACCTTGTTGGGAAGACTGTTGTCAAAGACGGAGCTTTGCACCAGGTTTCCTCTTCTGTCGAGCAGAATGTCGCCGCTTGAGCTAGAGTCTTCACTAATTGAGGTCACAGCGAAAGTAATGAAATTAACAGAGAGCACAAGAAAGTAAAAGAGGAGCCCATGGGGGTCTCTGCCAAATGGCACTGGAGCCAGAGCCTCGGTCCCCCAGCAAAAAACTCTCAAAAACCTACGCAGGAAATCAAACAGTAACGTCTCAGGGCTATGAGCCGAGGTCTCCTGCAGGAACAAATCATTTTCTCAACAAAGCCAAAGAGAGATTACTGGGCACAGTATAGGAATGCACAGCGGACATTTTTATGTGCCCAAGGGAAGTTTCCTAATTTTCTGGACAAGGCTGGGCAGCAAATATTGTGGAAAAGTTTGTGCGACATCAAGGACACGAGGAGGGAAAAAGAGTACTGAAAACTTTTATAAAAAAACACTACGCAACTGTTTTTAGCGCGATTATGGCTTTTACTATAAACAGAGTTATATGGCTCAATATTACTTTATAATTTCAGTTTTGCAAGTTTTGAAACGGCTTTATATTCCTTATAACGAGTGGAAATTATTAAACGTATCTTCAAAAATATTATTTTACTCCACAGTGGACTGACATCCAGTGGATTACAAGTGAACAAAGTGTTTCCTTTATATTGAACAATTTAATGAATATTTCCTCTAAATAGCTTTTTTTTCCTGGGCACAGTGAAGCGTTACAGTGTTGGGCATTAATATCTGAGATCCCTCCATGTTGAGGCGTTATAATGTGGCACAGTAGCAAAGCTTTTTATACTGAGACTACATGCTCCCCAAGGAGAGAATGACTGACGATGCAGAAATAAGCCCATTAGTTGAAAATAGCGGACAACATTTGAAGTTGTTATTTTGTTGACCAGGACAGGAGCTCCACCCCACTGTTTGGACAACCCCTTACACATTTTAACTTGGTGGGGAAAAACACATTTCTGATTTGCAACACTTAGGGAACATGTTTATTGTCTTTGTGCTTCTGAAAAAAAGCCATGCACAATTAAAACAAATGAATATTTCAGTGGTGAAGCAGATCAAGAGCATAAAATGTGCAATGTTCTGGCCCTAAGTAGCATAGGCTAATGGCGATTTTTAAACTAGCAGACCATGGTCAATGTTTCCCATTCATCACCGAGGGAGAGCATGGACGCACTGTGCTAAACGTAATTACTGTTGCACATTATGTGGGCTATTCCTGTATTGTAATAAAATTAGCCAGAAATGCCTTTTGTCTTTTCTAATGCAGCTCCATGGTAACCAGTGGATGGTCATAATGCAACACACTGTCCCCGATCGGTGCCAGCTGTCAGAGTTTGACAACCTTAGGTGGCAAGGCGAATTGGAGGAAACTACATTTCTTTCAATAAATGATGTGGCTCTGACCTGCTCATCCATTGCATGATTTAACATGGACATAATAAAGCTTGAGATGTACTGTATACTCATTTGTGTGATCCTTCAGTGTTATTGTTTGGCAGGGTAACAATGGTTTAATCACCAAGACAAAGATCTATTCCTGCCAAAGGTCCCGCTTATTATTACCATGTTCATCTTAACATTTTTACGAAGATTACTCCAGACAGGCAGGAAATTCAATTACACTACGTAGTTTATTCTATATTATTCAAGCTCAAGAGCCAAATCTTAAGAGTGGGATTTAACATAAAATTGAAATGTTACATTTAACCAAAATAGATTTTTGTGATGACAGGGCTGCAAATAAAAAAAATCCAGTTTTAAGAATGATCCATCATCATAATTGATATTTATAAATTACAAGACGGACACAAAACTATCTTACATGTGCACCTATCTATCGTAGATTATTTGGGGAACATTACAGCCAAAAATCAGTTTGTAAAAATATATATTTCACAAGATTTAAAAAGCATGCTATCAAATTTCTTATATAATATAGACTGCTAAATACAATTGAGCCAGACATACACTGCACTGATTTATCAGCTGTACGATTATATTTGGATGAACTCAAAGAGACACTGCACGTCAATACTTGTCTCCTCGCCGATATGGCCTACATAAATAAACAGAAGAATTACTGGTGCATCTTTGACAAATTAACAGGCCTTTGTCATTGTTGGGAATTATCTGACAGCCGGCAACAACATTTTGTTGTTTGGTAGATAACTTATTCGACAAAATGGGGATGATTTATGGAATTACATGGTTAATTAGATACTGCTTGAAGCTGAAATTACTCTGTAAACTGTCTGTCCCCTGTGGCAATCCACCTAGTTGGGACGAAAACAACATTGCATTTTTAAGTCTGATCATTCTATGTTTGGGAGTTCTTCTCTGCCACGAATGCTCAGAATCATTTTATTGCTCGTTGACATTGTTATTGGTGCTTTCTGACAACAGGCATCATTGTTTGTGGAGGTCATGAGGTCAGTTAATTACGTTTGTTTATTGCAGCAAAAATGATGGCAGCTCCTCTAATGATGTGAGCAGAACAACTGCACCAGGAGGTTTGCTTTAGCGGATGTTGCCTGAATTGAACGGGCTTTTTTTTCTTCTGGCAGAAGGAAAGACGTTAAGAGCACATCTCAAAGCAATTAAATGAGATTTCTGTCCGATATTATAGGTTTTTCCATTAAAACCTGAGAGAATAATCTCTCCTGCTGAGAACACTTGTCTCTCCTCGTGGCATGGCTGGGAATCAGCAGTGAGAGATAAATAAATGGCCTTTAAAAAAACATCGGCCCTCTTGTCAAGACATATATCCACTCGAGAGCAGCGACAATCCACATGTCAACTCGTTCTCTTCCCATTTCCTCTGCTGCCTTTGCTAAGACACTCCTGTCTAATGAAGGAAGGGACTGCAATCCCACAGGGCTAAGCAGAGCTCTGTCAGCCCTGAGTGTTGTTTTCCCTCCAGACAGCCCAGTCATCGTCCGCCATCGAAGGTAATACTCACCAATCAGGATTCATTACAACCCCGAATCTATGAATGAACTGCCCACTGAAAGCGAAATCCGCAACTAATACACAACTGCCCGGGAGAAGAAATCAGCCTCCCCGGGACCCCCCTGCAGACTAAATTGGATTGCCAATACGGCCCACAGACGTTTGAGAAGTCGAGAAAAACAATGGAGCAGATAATAAATACTCCAAAGCCACAATGATGACTCCACTTGGTAAACTAACAGAGTATTGATCTTCTTCTTCTTCTTTTTTTTGTTTGTTTGTTTAGAAAAGCCTCATCCCTGCTAATAGCTGTCTGAGAGTGTAATCTCTCCCTTGTCCTCCCCCTCCTCTCCTCCCCCTCCGCATTCCCTATTATGTGGCTCCTTTCAGTGCGCCTCACATAGTTTAGGTTCAGTGTCGCACTGGGGTCCGGGGCATGGGACTGGGGAGCAATTGTTTGCTAATGTTGACACCTGCCAGAGCAGGCTTGGTCTATTTGGGGCCCGCCAAGCTGCAAACTGGATGCTCCCCCTCTTTAGCGAGATTAAGTGTGGGTTGCTGGGGTCACAAATCACTGGACTCCCTCTGATGTTGTGAGGCACAGAGCCAGCGACTGAGAGGACCAAAAGAGAAAGCTGGAGAGGGAGGGACAGAGGAGGGAAGAGGGATAAAGAGTGACAGTCTATTGTTTACTGAAAAGGAGGGGAATAATGTATCTCCTTGAGTGCGCGTAACCAGCGCGCCCCATTCAGAATAAAACATATCAACAGTGAATCCACGTCGCCAAAGCACACAAACGATTTCTGCCCTGCTTTCTGCTTTCCTATACATGATCAAGAATAGTTGAAAGTGTTTTGTTTGAAATTCAGCACAGCAAAAGGGAAGACCAATTGTCACACTCTGCTATTGCTCTCAACATAGCAGCTTACTCGATTTCCACACCCACAATATAATAATATTAGTATTAAAGTATAAAAATAGGATGCAAGGTATTAAAACATCTGCTTTTATGATGATTCACAGGGCAGAATATCTTTGAATTGCATTTCACCAAATATGACGCTGATAAAAAAATGACCTTGGTTCTTCAAGAATACATAAACATGAGGACAGACTCTTTCTAGAAACTAGAAATTCCTCAGAGAAAAGTCTTTTTAAAAAGTGCTTGTTTACCCAAACAGATAAACATATCTTCTTTAAAGTTGTTTTAAGCGCAAATTAGGTGTAAAGCCCAAGGGAGAACCAGCGTGTCCATGACAGACAGCGCCCAGCTCCTCCTCCTCCTCCCCCTTCCTTTGCAGATGTACATTAATGCAGAAAGAGGCAGAGATCTGAGCTGCAGCAGAAGCACCCTCTCTCCCTTGAAAACTGCTGCTGTCCAGCCTGATCGTGTCAGTTTGAAGGCCCCCATTCAAAAGTATTCATGCATCTGCCTTTGAGGCACAATAGCAGCTAGTTTATAAACTGTCTGCCCAGGGTCCCAAAGGCTTTAGTTCTTATTGTTTTCAGCCCCTTAATAAACTTTTCGGAGGAGTTCATCAACTTGCCTGAATAGCCTATGCAGCAAGACTCAAGACAGAAAATAACAGAGGGGCCTTTTCTCCTCCCTCTTCTTTGTCCAACAATGGTGAGAGTAGGCTGTCAGACATCACAGGGCTTTTTTTTGTATCAGTACAAGAAAAAAAGTTTTCAAGAAAAAGAGAATGCGGCCTTTTAGGAATCCAAAACAATTGTATTTTTGCATTTGCACAGGGTGTGTATATGGCTAACTCAAGAAGTTAAGGATAAACGTTGTTTCTTAAATTTACATTTGAATGTAACATAAATATCTAGCAGAAATTGTAGAGGGAAAAAACATTAAATCATCGTTTTAATTCATTTTTCAAGTTAAAAGATATGATGTTTCCCTTCTGTGCCTATGAATTCAAAATATTGCCTGACACCTGTTCGAGACAGAAATGATGGGACGCAATAAAATTTAATTTTGGCTGTAATCCATTAATCCACTGTTATACCTTTAAACTCTTTGGAATAAAAATTAGCCAAACTTAAAAGTCTCTAATAGATGTCTGCTCTAATTAATTTCATACCTAATTAAAGCAGGCTACAGTCCGTGCAGGCTGGCCTGTTTAGCCCGCTGGATGGCCATAATTGAAGTAATAGCGGAAAAGAAGGCCTGCTTAGAAAATAAGACCCCGCAGCGGTCCAATTCAACAACATCACCATCCAACCCCGCTGCTCCCCCCCACCCACCCCTCCACCATCTGACCCAAAAAGGCCTTATTGGCTGCCCCGGACCAACCACCTACTGTTTCCCACCGATGCACTTGGTGCGTTTTAACACCCTAATTAGATGTGACAAGTTCAACGAGCTGGTTTCAGAGGAGGAAAAGCCGGTCAGGTTATGATTTCCGAGTCAGACACACAGGGGAATCTGTGGACAGCTGATTCCTGTCAGCCTCATTCATCTTCTTCCAGCCAATTAAGCGTCACTGCTAACAAAGCGGTGGCAATTTGGGGAATACATTTAACGCCTCAAGTGGAAATGTAAATGTTTGAGGCGTTGTCAGCAGGCTGGTTACACTAATATGATACTAATAACAATAAAACGGTAAAATAAAAACCATTCATAATAATGATAAAAATGACAACAGCAAAAAACTACTTAGCTGACAACATATTTACATTGTAACAGAGCCAGCAGGTTATGAATGTAAAGTGTAAAGTGTAAAATGTGTGATGATGAATTTAGAGTAATATTTTCCAGAAAATGTAATAGGGTCATTCAAATGATAGGGGAATATATAAAGTAATAGGAGTACAAATATATAATAATAGGGTTATGTATAAAATAGCAGATTAAAATAATGTGGAAATAAATACATGTCCCATAATTTTAACTATCAACAATAAAATACTTTACAAATTGTATATTTATATCTCTCTGTATAATGATATATAATACAATAATTCAACGAAATCACCCATTAAATTGATTACATTTTAGAAAAATTACAAATTCAGAATGAAGCTTCTTTAAAATATATTATCCATTTATGATCCCCCAAATTCTAAAACGACTTAGACCAAGAATTCATGTGGAAAAATTAATTGTGTGACCTAAAAGTACAACGTTTTGTCACTACTCCCACCTGTTGACATGTGTGATGCATTAAAGGGCTGTGTGTGTGTGAGTGTGTGTGTGTGTGTGTGTGTTTGTGTCTGTGTGTGTAAGTCAGTGAGAAGACGAGAGAGAGAGAGAGAGAGAGGAGAGGAGAGAGAGAGGGGAGGGAGGGAGAGAGCGATAGAGAGAGAGAAAGAGAGAGAAAGAGAAAGAGAAAGAGAGTACAACTTAGGTAAATAAAAGATATTTTGGACTTGAGCCCTGCAGGCAGGATTCTGGAGCCCTGTAGTGAAAATTGGTTGGAATAAAACACAGACAGAAATGAGAGTCGCGCCCTACTGTTATGACAGGATACCTGCAGGGCAACACTTCCTCTTTAATTTGTCTCGTATGGTTTGAGACCCCCAACCAGACAGTCGATCCTCAGAGTGTTCGTAAGCCTACTGAGTTTAATTCTCGATGGTGAAATTATATGCCATAATTAAATATCAGATCATTACAAAATGCTCTCTGCCACAGAGGCATCTTATCAACTTGGTCTCCCCTGGCTTCGTCCTTGTTATCACATTAATAGTAACAACATCTAAAATGGGCCTATCAGCATTTGTGGGGGAAATTGCAGGCTAAACAAAGGGCACCTATGGGTTTACAGCTTATATTCTGATATATTTGAACAGGAAATGTTAACCTTGAAATGCTACTATCTGCACTTAACAATGTTTGATCATAACCCCATAAATGAGGGTAGAAATTGAATCCTTTTAAGTTATTAAGCAGGAAAGGATTATAAACTCCTCTTTATAAATGAGCTAGAAATCCCCATGTCTTCCTCTGTACACTTTTAAATTTCCCACAAGAAGCTGGAGAGGAAAGATTGCCCCTTTTCAAGAGCCCCACAAGAGATGGAAAAACCATTTTTATTCCCAGATAGGGAGTCGTCCCACATGGTAAGCGCCACTTTAATTAATAGACAGCCTTGAGAGGTATCACTGTCAGCCTGGATAATGGTGGCAGAGCCAGTGTTTGTGCTTCCATGAATATTTCTGATGTGATCAAAGTCAAATGCCAGCACAGAATGAATTTAAGCCTACACCATTTTTTTTTATTTAGCCTAATGCAGCCGACACTTAAAGCTCCTGACACTGAAACGTCTCCGCAGTGTGGTGGTAGGCCTATACAAGCTTAAACTGCACTCTTTCAAATTGATGCATTACTCATTACTCATAAGCAATGGGTCTCATGTTATTATGTTGCACGGTTTGCTCATGTTACCTTGCTGGAACCAATAGCCTAATTTGTTACACTGGTAGCTTTTTCGCCATAAAAATATAGCAATATATCATTAACGACAAATGATACCAGCCTTTTCTAAAGAAATAAATAAATATGCAACATTTAAAAAAAAATCACCATTTATTTCCGGTGGAATTGATGTTGTTGATATTTCTTGTGTTAAACCTGCTCTAGCTTTTAAAGATGGAGAGGAAAAAAATGAATAGTTCTATTTATGATTTGAAATGATGATGAAATGTGTTACACAACTGAGATACCCCACAACCAAATAACTATCTTCCAGTATTATTCAGCAGCATGTGGTTCCAGAGACATGTCATCCTGCATGGTTATTACGCGAGAAAGACTACAAATAGCCTAGCTGCTATTTATGCCAACTTAGCATCACCTAAACAACACTGAAACAATACTGACGGTTCTCCTTTGAATTCAGAGATGCTTGAAGAGCCAAATATAAAATATAATATTATTTAAAATATTTGGGCAATGTGTCTCTATATAAAGAAATATGTATGTCCTTTGAAAATGTAATATTTTGTATTATCATTAGAATGAAATGTTGTATTTAAATTTAACAAACAGCATTTATAATATATTATGATTATTATTATTTTTATTTTTATTATCATTATTATGATTATGATTATTATTATGATGATTATGATGATTATTATGATTATGATTATTGTGATTATGATTAAGATTATGATTAAGATTATGATTATTATGATTATGATTATTATTATTATTATTATTATTATTATTATTATTATTATTATTATTGGTGATGTCCAGTCTGTCCGTGGCTGCCCCATCTATAAGAAGAAATGTAGGCCTACCGATGTAAATTCCAGTGAAATATGGCTTGAGTGGCTGCGGGGACCGGGGAGGTTAATCCGAGTTTAATGCAGTGAAGCACAGCGCAGGGTCTGGGCTATGATGGGTATGTTATCTCTGCCCAACATTTGGGTCTCCCTCAATTTCCACCCAGCCAAATAGCTGCGAGAAAGTGCAGATGGAGTCACTCTCAATGCCTGAGGAAAAAACGTTATTAATAGCTAAATAACTTCCCCATACTTTCACTGAATCTCCCTCACACACTGTTCCAGATGGATTTGTTTGAAGTGGTCTCTCGCTTCATTCCCCTGTCCTTCTCATTCAGCACGGCTTTAGACCCGAAATATAGCTACATTATATTACCATACACTTAGAGACCGCGAGTGCACGCGCGTGCGCAAAAGTGTGTGTGTGTGCGTGTGTGTGTGCGCGTGGTAGTGTGCGTGGTGGTGACGTGAGAGCGGCATCCTTAGACACATTCTAATAACTATATACTATATAAAAGCCGTGTTTTTTTGTGAATAACGGCACAATTGTTAAATTAATTACTTTATTTGGAGGAAACACCGATTTTTCTACACCGATTATTTATTTATTTCTGAGTAATTTTTTGACGTATGACGTAAATTAAACAACATTTAGCCAAAATATAACTCATAACTGAAAGAGCCTTTTGTGTTACCTTTTTTTAGGGTGCAGCTCTAACCTGGATCTGACTTCACACCTCTCTGCTGCTCTGTCACTTTCTTAGCCTGGTGTTCGGGAGTAATCCCACCTGACAGCTGTTTAATTAGATGGAGGACCTCAGGTAATCCTGCGATTTGCTGAAGTGTCCATCGCCTGTCTGCGCCTCCTCTGCCGGTCAGGTCGGTTGCGTTAGTGTGGCAGATGGATGCCGGACAGCTGATTCACCTTTTTTTCTGAGCGGTGTGGCGCAAAACAAAAGGATGTCCAAGCTTGCACAGATGTAGTGTACGCTTTCCACAATATTGTGCACGTGTTGAGATGTTGGCACGTATATTTAATAGTGGTACACATGAAGTGATCAACAGACGATCAACAATTATCCAACATTAAAGGGTTCCTATAGTTGTGGCAAAGTCGGATTATTTTTGGGGCGCACTGATCTTTAGTTGGTTTAATTTCCGCTACATGTTTCTGAGAAATAACAGCTGACTCCAAGCAACAACATAACATGTACAATATTGTGAAATGCTTAACAGTTTGAATACACGTTAAATAAAGATAGATTAGAGCTGGGATAAATCCGTGATGTAACCCCTGAGAAAATCAAATACACAGGCCTAATAAACAAATAGATAAATAAATAAAGTCTTAAAAATCTGGATCTGAAAAATATATATCTCATGAATGTTGTGCCCTGGGCGAGCCACTGTGAGCTCCGCTCAGAGATGAAAGTGAAAAGAAATAAAAGGCTCTATTTAATCTGCTTTAAAACCCCTCTCCACATAAGGGCTGTGCTTCAAACTCAGGGAGTGAGGGGCTGATTGGGGATAAATACATTTCTTACCATGCCTGCGAGCTATTACACCCGGCACGAACACAGCCACCTATTCAGCAACCGTCGTTTCCAGTGCTTACTCTAATAAGTATTAACATTATTAAATGCCATCCGGATGCCGGTAGTCTAAACTGCTTTGCGCATGAAGATGCGTCTCTTTTTATAGCCACGTAGGCCTAATTGAGTCCCAATTTTTTTTTAAACAAAAGAAGCGCAAATAAAAATTAAAAATAGACGCGGGAAAAAAAGAGGATATTTTGCACCAACATTAGACAGTCAAACATAATGCAATGCTGAAGTATTTAATAATGTACCAAACATCCCATCAGTCGTGCTTGTTGTTACGCACAGAGTTGGCGTAACGAGCAGATTCTCCAATGTTAGTAATTTATAGCCAACAGGGTTTATAAACCATCTCTATGGACGTTTGACACATTTGCAACAAAATTGTGACATTTTTCTCGTAACATGAATGCGTGGTGTGACAGAAAAAAGAGACCGTTTTCACGCTATCAACTGATTCTTCTCCAACGGGCCATTATAGAAAATTACAAAACTATCTACCAGCGGGGCGTACTGAATAATTCATCTCCTTTTATGTCTCTCCTTGCCCTTTGTCCAAACTTTTCTCTATTTTTCCCGATTTTTGAATGAGAATGGACGGGTCCACATACTCTGCTTTTTGCTGCCCTGCTTTCCAGGATCTGCTTTTGTACCTCCGACTCTGCGCTTGAGAAACGCGTCAATGGAGGGGAGGTTCTGCTCATGAAGTTCATCTTCAAGTTTGAAAACGTTTTGTCAGTGTCTTTTTGAGGGGAAAAAATAAGCTTTTGTGAACACTTAACCCCATTCACTTATTTGTGATAATAAACCTTTATATCGTTTGGAAGCTGTGCATTTTTCACTCCATAACCATAAAACAAACATCGAAGCACTGGACACAATGTGACAATTAAATATGACAATAAAAATAGAAGTTCTTCATTTCAAAGTATATTCTCGTAAAATTTAGAATATTGAACACGTCAAATTAGAATTTATATTATAAAGTCCCCCGTGAGTTATTTCTCACTTTAAATATATTTTATCAGATTCTTTGTTATATAAATAAAACATGCTACAAATATATTGCATATCACAGGAGGAGATAACAATACATCCAAGCGTGTTACCATCTTGTACATATTATTGTAAAACACTGACAGCAAATATACTTGCACATTGTTTTCCCCTCCTTGCAGCATTACTAAGAGAGCAAATAATAATATGAACAATGATTTCCACTTTAACTGACAAGTGGTGAAATGTCAGAGAGCTGACATGATTGTGATTGGGTCAACTGTCAGCTGTCATTTAGAGGTCGTTAAATGACTCAAAGAATGAGGAGGAATTTGCGACACAAATTAATTTTCTGCAGTTAAATACCTTCTGCCAAGGCTCTCATAAATAATTGAGTGAATGAACAACTGCTGGCTCGGAGTTAAAAGCAGGAATACATTCTGTGCGTTTAGCTGCAGCTCGGATGTGGGACCATTTCCCAAGAGGACGTAAAGTAGGAAGTCTAGTTAAAACACTTGCTCCCTGCTTACAAGGCTGCAATTTACCGTCAATAATGATGATGATAATAATAATAATAATAATAATTTGATATTTCAGACATATATACAAAAGGGCCATATTCTGCTGTTAACTTACATTTATCACCGAGGATGCCATCGATGCTATGCTTTGTTTTCTTTTCTCCATCTTCATCCTTCTTATCACAGTCATCCTCGTCATCCTTTTTGCCAAATCGGGCCCTCAATACGCGGCTGATGGAGCTCACTAATGGCAACAAAAAAGTAAATGGGTGATTAGCTCTAAAACCCATAAAAGAACCATTGTAATCCTAGCATACATTTTTTTTAAAGCACAGAAAAAAAGTTTGACATGAAGAAGCTGCGTTGAAAAAAAATTATATGAAAAAAAGGACACTAGAAATACAATAATCAATTATTATTATTATTTATTATCATTATTATCTATTGAGCATGGGCAAAGGTAGATTTTTGTTCTGGGTCACATAACTGTATGTGTGCTTCCTGCTACACTGAGACGTGTTATTATCAGTAACTGGGGCTTAAAACATGTTGGATTCAAAGTGATGTGCAGAAGTGTTGCTGCAGTGTTCGCTCGTAATAAGAAAAAAAAGTGCAGCTTACCAGATGAAGCCTCACCTGAAGGAACTGTGCTTCTGTCGCACACCCCGTCCTTCAGCAGCTTATCCCGGATCTCCCAGCTGAACATACCGGGGTTTTCCCTCTTGTACTCCTCGATCCGCTTCTCCACGTCAGGAGTTGCCACCTGCTTTAGGTTTGAAATAGTGCACGGGAGGAAATGGGCAAACAAAGGAAGACATTTACGTTTTAATTGAGAGGCATTTTTAAAGAGAAAGGAAATTGTGATCCTATAAATTAAAGGCGACTAAAAATAAAAGACATATGAAATACGAATCTTTTTCTGGAGGGAACTTTATGAGACCAACAAATAGGCTATACACATTTAAACGATTTTTTTTTTAAAACATCAGTAAAAATATATTCAACATAATATAATTAAAATGTTGTAATGCAACATAATTTTTGTATTATTTAGTATTGAATGAATACAATATTGTATAATATAGCAATAATAAGTAAATTAGACAACCATTATTATTATTATTATTATTATTATTATTATTATTGTGGGAATAGTGTTTTTTATTTAATTTAATTTATCTTTTCAAACTCAATAAAATATTTAGAAAGAACGAAACAAAATATCAGCTTCAATGTTTGTTATGACTAGTACTGAAGAAAGGATACAGGTGGACTGAAATGTAAAGGTCATTTAAATAATAATATTATTATTAGTGTCATTATTCAGGCAAAACAAAATCCCAAAAGATTAGATCTATACTATTTGTTGTCCCTCTATCATAATGTAATAACACAAGATCACTCAGGTGTCCTTCACCTCGCGACTCACAGACCCGTTCATGGATCCCACTCACCCTGGGTTTGCTGCCTCCAATGGCTCCCGGACGGATCGAGCCGGTCTCTTGGTATCGGCAGAGGATCTTGGAGACACAACCGTGAGAAACTCGCAGTTGTCGCGAGATTACGCAGGGTCGGATGCCGTGGTGGGCCATCTCCACTATCTTGTGTCGGATGTGATTTGGCAGGGGCCTCCCGTTGATGAACACACCGCCAAGCTGGTTCACCCTACCCTGGCCCAGAGGGGTGGACACTGCGCCACAATAAACAATAAAAGTCTCAAAAACAACAAAATCAACAACAACACACCCAGTCCTCTAAATGTTTACTTCAATGTTGGCTGAATGTAGCATAATCTCCTTGAGTCAAATAGCGCCGTGTTTGCTGTGTTACTGACTTTTAATTGGACGCAGTTTATGCACATTATCATATTATACATTTTCAAGAGAGCGTCGTGCCAAATTCATCCATCGTCAGTTTGGCTGACAGCATGTATCCGAGGCCACTTCAGGATCCAATTTCACATTCAAGAGACACTAAAGAGGGTGACACTTCCCACCTTGATTATTCCTAGTCATGCTGTACAAATATTGATGTGATCCTTTGAGTCATCTCTTTGCTGTGTGTATTATTGCCATTTCCAGCAGCAGGACACTTGAACAAATCCCGCAGCTCGAGTAACTTGCGAGCTACGTGTTTTTGGTACATTTCAGTCCAGAGCACTTGAGCACGAACTGGGTGTAATGGGAAAACTGTTTCCATAAATGCATGCAAATACGAAGTGATCTTTTTTTCCGCCCATATGTTCAGACGACTTGAGTGTGGGCATCGAAGTTTAAAAAAAATTAACAATTAGATTGCTTTTTGTGTGTGCGCGTGCGTGTGTGCGTGTGTGTGCGCATGTGTGTGTGTGGCTGTAACAATTGAAGCTTGAATAAAATAAATGCTGCTTAAAATTTCCCCAAAACAACAAAACAAAATGGTCTGCTTATCCTGTCATCTAAAGTGTTATGAAGATAAATTACGGTCAGTTTAGCTTCAATTTGAGTCCAAAGAGTAATTTTAAAAACATCATTTTCTAGGCCTATTATTATTAATACAATTTACCCATAATTTGAATATGAAAACATCCAAACCATAAACAATAAATACACAAATGCCAAAATCGTGATTGCAATGTATTCGATTCTGTATAATAAGGAATTACTAAGAGTAGATATTTCTGAAATTAAAATCATTTAAAAATAAATATACAGACTGAGCATATCAAATCCTAGAATATATAATCTGTCTGAATCAAAACACACGAGTATAAGCTATTTAAAAAAGCTGTGGGTATAAGCACGAGTTGATGCTTTCCCTAAAACCATAATTCCCTTTTGATTCAGGTTGTTAACTTTAATCATCACTGACTGGAGGTCGAATTTGTTCACCCACCTTTTTATTTCCCAGCATGTCGCCGGTAACGAACTGCGCCGCGTGTGACTATCAGAGTGTGTTACTGATGAGTTGTGTCACAGCACAAGTTCAAACATCAAACACACGTTGTCATATATATATCTTACCTTCCAGGGGGAAGCCGGTTCGCGGGTAGTTCTGGCCCGGCGCGGGGCGCATCATCCGAGGCATCGTTCCGGGCAAAGTAGCCATCATTTGGACGATCACAAAACGGATTCCAGTCCAAGTTCAAAACGAAATGTCTTCAAAATAATCAATAAGATGCTCAGTCTGCTGTCAAATCCCAATCCCAGGCGGAGAAACTGGACAAGCCCTTCTTCCACCGGGGGAACAGATACAGTGATGCTCTCCTCTGGTGCGATGAACGAGACAAAATATATTCAAAAAGATAATAGCTGCTGCAAATACATTAACAACCCCTTGAAGCTGGGATGTCTGCAAAATGGAGCACTTAAAACGGTGTGTGTGAGTTGGAGAAAATGCAGTGTTATTCTTTTCCCTTGGTGTAGTTTGGGTTCAGTATAATGTCTGCTGGCTGGTGGGAAGTAGTTTAAGTGGCCAACTTTCGTGCATGTCGTAGGAGGAGACAGCCGAGCGCGCCCATAGGCTCCCTGGCCTTTCTTTTATGGATGAAAGCGAGTGGGTTTAGCCAGGAGCCTGTGGACCAATCAGAGCAATGCATTCCACTTTTAATTCACTGCTGCCTCCCTCCTAAGACTCCATACACCAAAAAGCAGTTGAAATGTTATTAGGTATAAATGTTATTCTAAAGCCTGTTTTTCAAAATATGTCTGGTTCCGTGACATTCAGCTTTTGGAACCTGTGGAATATTAATTCATTTACATGTAAATAATAATTCCCTTTTTCTTTCTTTCTTTGCTTGAAGAAAACTCGAGCAAGTAAAAAAATATATATATATATATATATATATATATATATATATATATATATATATATATATATATATATATATATATATAGTATACAAACTACTTATATATCATTCAATTTAAACTGTAATAATTTCCTTCAAATATAACCGCAATATATATACTTTATATTAAGAATTCAATTCGCATTAAAGTATCATAATCATCCAAAAATATTATTCGTTAAATTGACCAAAAACATTTGTTTAAAAAAAATAACTTGACAAGTTATACATCCGGTAAATGCGCGGAGCTTCAATAAGAATCACGGCCCACCATACTTGAGTGAGGAGTTGATGGTTTCTGAGCGGACAAAGGCGCGCACGAGCAGCGCCGCCTCGCGAGGGTTAGACCACAAGATGCTTTTGGCTTGTTAACCTTTCAATTAAGTAAATGTGCGCAGCATGAACGTGTAAATCGCTCCTATAGCTGCTGTGGTAATTACAACATTTGGATCGACCCGCTATTGATGACAACAGGTTGACTTGCCTTTAAGTACGCACAAGAGTAATTGCTTAAAGGTAATTGTTAAAAACAAACAAATAATACGCCACTATTAAACACGAATAAAAAAAGCACATATGGCAAAAAAAAGAAGAGGTTCATGTGTCAACTCTGTGGGCCCACCGTGCATATAAAATCGTGTGACAATTGCCGTGGAAAACACTCCTGGTGGAAGGCAATTTCACAAATAATTTTAGCAACAATTAGGGAGTGTGGAGGGGTGAAATGGCGATTTCACATGCAGATGTGCCGGTGGGAAGGATCTGGTACCCTGCCGAATAGCTATGACCCTCACTCTCCCGCTTTGGTTTGCTTCACATGGGACAGAGAGGCACAAAGAGGCCGCCTCGCCCTCCTGGGAAGGCGCAGAGAGCACTGGATTAAGTCAAGCATCAATCATGCGAAATCCAAACAATAGGTATTTCTCTTATGGATAAAACGTTATTTTACAAATATGTCACCTCTCGGTTTTTCTGAATTTACAACAGGTATTTTATTTTATATTATCAAACAGACACGCAAATAAAGCTAATAACCTCAGCAAATATCATTGGTTCTCCGTGCACCATCCTGTCTGGCCTCTGTTATCCTAATCATTATTAGCCTGTTATTCATTTGTTATGCAGCTGTCGATGATTACACCCAACCGAAAAGTGTTGCAGTGTGCGGAGAAATGCTGGAACATTTACATGATTATGTAAGTACAAATTATGGGTTTCAATTTGTAATATTTTCAGAAACATAAAGACACGTGTACAACTGATATATTTAAACAATAGTTAATCCTAAAATGTTGGTATTTCTTTAGGGATTTTAGGGATTTTGGTCCACTGTACTGTTACAATTACAAGAACACCTCTAACACAACCCTACAAATACAAACAAACTACTTTAGAGCTGAACAAAAGATACAAGCTCCCCAAAGGTAGCATTTATTACAGCACTTTTTGTTGTTGTTTGTTGATCTGTGCTCAAATTGTTCGTAACACCATGTTCAAGATCATCTACAACGGGGCCAGATGATGTAAATTAATGATGCCTCAGTAAACTAAATGCCAAAGTGTTAAATATAACTAGTTATTACAGTCTCCTATTTAAAGGTTTTGAGCCAGTTTAACTTTCATTAGAACTTTTGGTAGAAAAAAAGAGCTAATAAAATGCAACGTTGCAGTTGGTCTTTATGAATTATTTTACTATGTTGATGTTTTTTTATATAGTTGTGTGTCCACTAGTGGGCGACTACTGTTCCACTTTTTCAATCAGTTGATTTATTTGGGGAAAAGTCACATTGTGCACCTTTACGTGATCTGAATACGGCTTCAGGTTTGTATTCCTAATGTTTGTGCAAATGCATTATGTTTTTGTATTATTTGACCAGAAGTGGCATCTGAATCCCAATCGTCCTCGTCACACCCTTTACTCCATTTATCCTGCTTGTTTCTGCAGGGTTCGGTTCAGCGTCTGGCTCATATAAGTAACTCTACCACTTAAGTTTCCTTTCAGCGTGCAGCAGACAGAAAAAAAACCTTCCTCTCTCTCATGATACTGTCTCCAATCTTATCTTGATCTGCACCGCTCTTCAAACACTTTCCTACATAGCCTCTCATTATTTGTGTTATGGCAATTACCAAAGTTTCTTTTTTGCTTGTAGGTGAACACTTTCCCCCCTCCTCCTATCTACATTTATTTTCTCCATGCACAACGTTTAGCTATTCACATTGAGGAGCACAAAGAGAAAACACCTTTGATGAGAGGCATCGCCGATTTAGGCTTTATCTTTGTCTGAGCTGAACAAAGGCGAGAAGCACGAGCATTAAGTGTATACAAGCATTATTTTGCAGTGTATTTAAATTGTGCTTTTATCTCCCAGTAAGTGAGAGGGGAGTGTTGAACAACACTATTTGTCTTGTGTGAATGCTGTGCAGAATATTTTTGGATGATGTGCTGTTTTATTTCTGCAGTAGATATTAAAACAGCAAATTCACATTATGAAAGATGTCTGTCAGAGATAATATTCCTCTGTTTTCCTACTGTTAATAAAATGAATGAAAATAATGACCTTGTTTTTCATCTCCAAATTTTGGCCGTGTTAAAATGGGAGAATATGGACCGTGAACACTGTTTAACATCCTGTTTTTATACACAATTTAGTTATTAAAAAACTAAAACACAGTAAACATTCAGAGAAATACTGCATCCTGCTGTCTTGTGATCATTTCTGGCCTGTGTAAAAAAATTAAATAAATCCTCGAATTTAATTCAATAGTTTCCTGAAGCATTTTCCATTTTGTGGGCATATTAATGCCAAAGGCAAGTTCTGTTTTTAGAAATAGTTTTACATCCGTACTCAACACACATTAACTACTTTTTCTCTCCTCTTGCGGCCTCGACTGAGGACTTTGGAAATTGTTGCATGTGAGATCTGCCTGCGTGAAACAACACGGCGGTTAGACTGCCACCCAAAGATATCAAGGAGGACGTGAACAGTCGTTTTTCCATCATCTTCCATCATTTAACTCCACTGCTCAAGGCTCCGGAGAGACTTTCTTGCTGCTTTAACAGTGACAAGATCTGCACTTCCACCACAGCCTTGTTAACTTGTTGAGATTTTTTCACATCTGCTCAGAATCATCCAAATGTGTAATCGCCTCCTGATGGGACGTATTTTATCACAATAGAGAGGGAGAGAGCGTATAAAATGTCCTCTTCGGAGGAGACTGGCTAAAACCTTCCTGTGCGTTGTAACATTAATTATAGAAAGCTGATTTAAGATAACCATCTCATTCTGTTGGGCACAGGGAGGAGCGCTGAACAGGCATGTGGGTCTGACAAGGTGCTGTTTGGGTAATAAGGAGAGCAAGGAGCATTCCTCACACTCATTTGGAACAAGTTAGCCAACGTGTGAACCTTGCCTGAACTCCCCCTGTTCAGTCTCCTCTTAGCTGGCTTTGTACAAAACATGTATAAGAAACACAAAATAAAGTCAGCTAGGCGACGCAGATGGTTTGGAAAACTGAATGCTTTTTTGCAAAAGAACAAAAGACAACCCCATTCCTTCCAACCATAACGACTCTACAACAGTCCAGCTCTACAGTCTCTTTTTGTACCAAACGCCCTGAGGACCGAATGGATAGTAATTGAAAAAATTGTTTTGTTTTTTCTTATATTTTTTCTTTATTTTCTTCTTTTAACACTGACATTGCGTACCTCTTCAGGCTTGAGACAATCAGAAGAGAGAAGATCACTCTTCTGGTTGATCTTTGGTTTGTCTCGAGTAGATATGGTGGAATTTAATGTAAAGAACAAACCTGGGAGCTTCTTCTATAGAGCACAAAACATTCCATGGAGATCTTACTCTTTCCTACATCACCGCATCGTCATACACAATGTGTGGTAGAGGAGTGGGAAAACAACATATGTTCTGCTGTCATCTGAGTCTGGCGTCTGAGTTATGACTCACAAAGACATCTATAACTCAACCAGTGATCAAACACGGCCAAAGGCCACTTAGAGAGGGCAGCCTTCTCTGGATTTCCAAGGAGATCAGAGGAATCAAAGCAAGGACAAACAGGACATGGAAAACACAGAGAGATGGTGCAACGGTGGTGAAAATGAGAAACAAAAATCACTCTTATCCGACAAAGTCAGGGACAAAGGAGACAGTGAGTGTTGCCTCCTTGTTGCAACACCATCAACAGGCCGATCGGTGACATCACACAAACAGGCAGACTCAGCTGGAAGGGTGCAGGTGGGTGCAGGGGTGGCATCAGGGGGCTGGGGGTTGACGTCCTGTCACTGCTCATTAGAGTGTGAATTCAGTGTACCCTCAATAGCACCTTCACTTGGCACGAGCAGAACAATCTGGTGATGCGACATTAGAGATAGAGGTCCGGAGGATAGAATGAAAACAATTTAGACGGTGGACAATTCACTGCACAATGAAAGACAATGGGAAGTCTTGGAATGAGAGTGATCTCCCTAATTGAAGCCAGGAAGTAAAAAGGAACAAATCAGTACAAAATACACGGCGCATCACAAAGCCGTGATAATGGCTGTTGTCTCCTCAGCGTCTCAGGAGGTGCAACAGCGCTCCTTTATCCTCCTTAAACAATGCAAGGAGACCTGTTGTCTGTATATCCGAGGCTCTTATCGCCACGCAGCAGAGCTTACCTGTCCTCTTCTGTTCAGCACAACAGAAACACCAACAGAGCACCTTTCTGTTTCACTGTCACATGATATCAACACCAGTTTGTTAAACATTGGTGTATGTGAGGACGTGGTCATGAGAGTTTAACGCGAAGCCTGATACTCTGAGTCGTGCGTAAACAAGGCGCCATGTCAAAGCCAACCGCTGATCTCGTGTCTTTGATGATTCGCCTCAGACCGGCACAAACGCATTCAGATGATGCAACATTTAAAATGGTGTATAACTTGTCATGGCCGCCTACGATGTCCCTAAGATAAGACACCTTATTTGTTAGGTTCCTGAGAGAAGGGCATCGCTACAGCAGCACAAGGGGTAATCTCTGCATTGCTACTGGGTGTTCAATAAACAGGTTACACTCACACCTAAATGTGAAAGATCACAGATGAACAGATTTCCCCGAAGCATGTATGAACATGACTGAGACTAAATCAGAGAAGGAGTATTTTAGAAGAATTTGTCCCCGTTGATATTTGTCACCTTGCTCAAAATCCCTTCAAAGCTTTGATTTTACAACCACAAGGGTTTCTCTATTAATTGATGTGTTTTTTTTTAATCGGTCAAAGGAAAAGTAAACCTTCTTTTAAGTTTGTCAAACCCGTTTGTGTTCTGTCCAGTAACTGAACATAAGGAATGCTTTATCATTCTGCCTTCGGCAACAGGAAACTTTTTTCTATTTCTATTCCTTTACTATTTACAATGTAAAAATATACAGTTGCTACAACTCCTTTTAATGCTGTAACACCACTGGTCACTGAGAGTACACTGAAACCTTCAGAGGGTTTTCATGTAAAGGAATACGCGGGGTTGCTGGCATCATTTCATTACAGTGGCCAGTGTTACAATCCATTTTACACGACCAAGAATGCTCTGTGTGCGTGGTGTACTTGAGTGTGCGTGTGTGTGTGAGTGTGTGTGAGTGAGTGAGTGTGAGTGTGTGTGTGTGTGGCATGTGATAGGACCATAATTCTTGGGTATCACGCTCTGATGTGCATGCCAAATCCACTTGTCCTCTCACACAACCTACCAATGTGGCTCTGCCGTTTCAGCTCTGCCAGCTGAGGTCTGGGGAGAGCAGCAGCACAGGAAGCAGGTCACGAACCCGTATTCAGAAATCTCTAAGTGATGTGCTTACTGAATTTGACCAAATATTACTTTAACAGGCTATAGTTACCCTGTATGAAAACTGGTACTGTTTTGTTGTTGTCTGAGAAAGATATTTGTATTGATTTTCATATTTGTGTTAATATATTCATTGGACTTTATTTAGCAAAATTTGTATGTCTTTTTTTATTTATTATTATATTTCATGGAGCCTCACACGAAAGCGTTTCGCACAAATGTACTTATATAAGTGAGAATAAATATCTGGAAACCGGAAGATTACCGGATGCTAATTGTTTCATAATGTCAATTGTGAATACAAAAAAGAAAGTATGATCATTTCTAAATAGAAGTTGACAGTGGTTTTTTTATGTTTAAACCCAAATTGTATTATATAAATAACTAAGTGAATTTTGCTGAATATTGAGTAAGTAAAAAGACATAAACAGAATTAAAGGCAAAGTTAGTGTGAACACCTTTTGTACGACCGGTGGTGGAAGTATTCAGATCCTTGACTTAAATAAAAGTAATAATTCCACAATGTAAAAAAAACTGCATTCTAAATGTAGCAAAGTCTAAAAAGGAAAATAACTATTTTTTCAAATGAATAAACATGTAGGAAGCATGTCACTGTTGTATATTATTATATATTGGTTTGATCTGTAAAAAAATAAAAAAAACATATTTTCTATATTGATCGTTTGATATGTTTGTAAATCTGCATTTGCAACATAGCTGTCAAAACAATATGGAGATGTAAAAAGCTTTCCCTCAGAAATGTTGTGCAGTTGAAGCAAATGGAAATAAGCGCCTTAAAACAAAACACATTAATTACACTTGCCTCAGCTCTTTCTTCGTCTTTGATGGTATGCAATGTACAACTGTTAAACGGGCAATTGTTTACGTCTTTAGAATGACATTTTCTAAAAGGGGGCGCTCCCATTATAATCAGGCCGTCATGAAGCATGATCACAAACATTAGCTTTTTATTAGGCCAACTATTTTTTTTCTCACATTTTCCTGTTCCGTTGCTGACGAAGATACAAACCCAATTTCAGGGAGTTGATTACGACTTCCTGCTAGAAGAATGACATGCCATGCCATCAGACCCTTTACGAGTTCCTCAAAGCTAAAGTGATAGAGGAGGTTGTGTTGTACAAGATGGAAATGATGGAAAACAACATTTTACTATCTGATGGTATAAGTTGAAACTTGAAATACAGCATGAACAGTTTGCTTTGGTAAATTACTACATCATTAGTAACAAATACAATCAGTTCAAAGTAACAGTATCAGTCATTTCAAATCAGTGTTTCAAAACATTTCTCGAAATGAAATACGTTGTGTAACACCCACAACATGACTTACTTTGTTATGTCGAGGCAAGTAACTACATGCCTCTAAATTCTAAATTCTAAAAATCACAGACCATCTGTGCTCTAATCAGTTGCTGCAAAAGTAAAGAAATGTTCAACAACAAAAAAGGAACAAAAAATAAATAGTCTCTTTGTTAATGAAGATAAAAGTAATGTCTCCATTTTGCATGCTATCAAAATTAGTCTCACCAAAACCCACTGAAAGATCCTTCCAGAGAAGGAAGATCACTTGACCCCATCTGTGACCAAATCCTGTCTTTCCATTAGGTGCTCCCCGTCACCATAACGTCTATCTCTGCTCACAGTGGACACAGATGCTTAAAAAAGCACGGGGCATCACAAAGACCTCACAGACAAGAAGTCACACGGCTCCCGTTATTGAAAAGATCCATTATTATGACGAACTGAGCTGAAGGATCTTGTGCATATGTCTTCTTTTTCAAAGACAAACAAAAGACAAACAAACTTCTCATTTATTTTCACCATTTTCATTCATTGTAAATGAGCAGTTTTGTCAGCTTTTTTACTGATAATTTACCTTATAAAATGTATTATTTTTGGTAAATGAATGGTGGTCAGGAGTAAATAGCATAACACGGTTTAAAGCGTTCAGTTTGGGTGATTCAGTGGTTAACACAGGCACTTAGGTTTGATCATCCCAGTTATTTTTTATGTGGTATTTCAATGTTCCAGACAAGAAATGAAAATTCACTTTTTCTGTGACTTTCCTCTCCTATCCAGGTGAGAAAAATTCATCATGGCCCCTCGTGTTGATATCTGGCTCCTGATCAACTCTGGACCATGTAGAGTTTGCATGTCCGTGTGGGTTTCTTAGGGGTACTCCAATAGTTTCACTGAACATTTAGAAGGCATGCAAATGAATTGGTAAGTCAACATTACTATACAAATGAATGTCCTCACATTATTTCTGATAGGATGTCCTGTCCAATGAGTCTTCTATTGGCAACATATTCTACCCTCCGAAGGCAAAGTTCTGATTGATAAATTGAAAAGGCCTATTTTGTATACTCCTGTTTACATTAAATATTTGGCAAATAAAAAGTACAGAACATTTAATGCAAACAAATTATATATCGGAGAAAAGGGAATAAACATTTCCAGTTCATACACTCAGGGTAATCAGATTACAGAGGTGGATTTCAACTTTCAGAAGTCTTTGCTATCAGATTTTCTGAGATATTTTATTTAGTATATGCTTATTATTAGTTTAGATGACATCCCTGTATATGACAATATTAATATGTGATTCAACCATTAAAAAAACAATACATTATATTACTATATTATCATCCGGCCATGTACAACTGTAAAACAGATAAAGAAAGAAGATACATTCCAAAAATGATATAGAAAATAGACAAAGAAGATCTCACTTTACAGTTACGAACAATATAGTAGACATGTCAATCTCGAAGAAGGCCTCATATACCTTTTTAATTTACGAATAAACAAAGTTCTGCGATACTTTGACATTTAGTGATAGTACGTCAATGTTATTTTTTGCAAAGATGAGAATATTGATACCACTCACACATACCGGTCTGTTGAACAGAAAGGTGCCGCCAGCAGCTGTTAGCTTAGCACAAAGACTACATGAGTAGTTACCAGGCGAGCATGGGGAGACGCCATGAGGTAACTGTTTCCACCCAAGAAATCTTCCATCACTAAAAAGTATTTTTCTACTTTGGTTTATGTGTCGATTGTACAAACAAAATATAATTGTCATTAGTGTGGTGGAGAGGTGCTGGTAGGCGAAGTCTGTTACCTTCATACAAAGCCTGTTAGCTGGCTCTTTCACCCTGTTTTCAATCGGTGTGAAACGCCAACCGATGCCGGCCGTAACTTCATATCTAATGGACAGATATGAGAGTGGTATAAAAAATACCACAAATTTTATAAACGTCTTTCCCAGAATGTCAAACACGGGTGAACTTCAATCTCAAACCCAGTTTGGATTCATGCAGCCTCTCGGGTGAGTCACAGTGGTGAATGTAAAAATGAGTACCATAAACTAAAACAACATTCTGTATCACTTTACATTTCCACTTTGCTCTAATTTATTGAACACATCTTTCTAAAGACCCTCTCTCAAGTAGATCACATAAATCTCTTTTTTAGAAATAACTGCTGAAAGTGATTTAAAGCAATTCTGTTATTCTAAACTTGATTTGGTTAACAAGGAAATATGTATTGTAGGTCAGTGGTTATCAGGTCCGTCTTTTAATGAGAGGTTCGTTGGTTAGATCCCTGGCTAGCCCTAGTCGATGTGTCCTTGAGCAAGACACTTAACCCCAAATTGCTCCCCGTAGTGTGTCGACAGTGTATGATTGTAAAGCCTAGTTTATGCTTCTCCGTCGCGTCCTACGCCGTCGACGCGACGCAGTCCTTGAGTATTCGAAGTTCTGTGTCGAGGGAACGCGTTGCTCTGCATTGCTCTGCGTTGCTCTGCAATTCACCTCCACGCCGCTGTGTGGCTGTGTGGTTTCAGGGGTTATAGCCGAATCCGTGCTTTTTCTTCCGGTCACAGTAAACAATGGCGACCGAGGTGGAGCGGCTGTATTTGCAGTTGGAGCTCATCAATGTTGAACAGCAAATACATATGTTGCAATTGTTGAAGCACAGGCGACAGAGAAGACGTTTGCGGAGGTGGTCTGTACGACCACTAAACCGGCCGGAAATCATGTTCTGAGCGGACCAATCACAGCGCTTGCGGTCCACGTCAACGAGACGCGTAGTTAGGATTTTTTGGAGGCGCGCGTCAGGCTCCGGCGTAGGGGTCAGCGTAGGGGTCGGCGTAGGGGTAGGGCTGTAGCTACGCCGTCGACGCGACGGAGAAGCATAAACTACGCTTAAGTCGCTTTGGATAAAAGTGTCAGCTAAATGTAAAGTATTATTTAAAAACGTATGAAGAGGTACCATAAAATAAACCCTTGGCCCAACATCAATTTTAAATGTAACTTTAGTTCAGCTTACAGAGGTTTTGTGAGTTAAGTGCACAATGTAAGATCAAGCTCAGTGTTCAGAAGACATTAGTGGTATTGTCTTCTTCTTCCAGATAATTAAATTAAACTCAGGCTTCTTTGACAACATTGTCTGGAGCAGCCTCAACCTTTAAAGCAGACTCCTCCTGCTTTTTCCAAGTAAAATATCTGGTCATCTGAGCGTCTCTAACTGAACTGTCACAGATGATTAGAGGAGGAACAACTCGTCTTGGTATCCCAAAGAGCATGGGGTCCTCACGAGAGAGTGAGCCACAACTAGAATCAATGTCACCGTTCAGATAATCACGCATTGCCGATTCACCATGTTAGATTAATTTTGTTTGCTGCCTAACTGTGTAAAGCCTCTATTCATTTTCCAATTCTTTCCACAGAAAATAAATGTGGTCAACTCCACATTGAAGCTCTCCTCCTTAAAATGTATCCCTGGTTGTTGAGAACCAAGTGTGTTATGTTGGGTTGTTCATCTGGTTGCTGACATTATTTCTGTGACAAACCAAACCGACAACCTTTGAAATTCTACTTTAATTCGAATCCTTGTTTTTCTTTTGAGTTAGATAACTGTTGCGCGTTTGGGCAGTTTTGTAAATAGGTCTAGTATATTTGTTTCAAACATTGTGTACTAGGAAGTACTTCTTATTTTGTTTTCAATGATATGTCATGTTTTACTTCAAATATGGTAACAAATAATTAGCATTAACGTAATAACTACATAGTTATGTTGTCTTAGTTCATAATTAGAAATAAATTTAACTTGATAAGTTAGTTAAAATACATTACAGAAAACATTGAAATGCATAAAGTGGCAACCTTGCATGCATTCCTCACTGAAAACCGATGGAATGGGAGTTAAATAAATGTAATGTGCAAGTATTTTTCTCTTTTTTACTATTTGTAAGTCATAACTATATGCAATATAGGCTATATTTATGAGGAGTCACGCAGGGACAGTAGGATGTTTTCAGAAATACAACCGAGGGCCCATCTCTTTAGTGTGGCTTATGTGACCTCTCCTCACAGAAAACCATGTGTATGTCACACACACACACACACACACACACACACACACACACACACACACACACACAGAAAAACAAGCTTTACACAACAGGAGTGTGAAATCACCATGTTCCGAGACTGGAGGGGGGGGGGGGGGGGGGGGTATTTGTGCTCCCGGTGGGCAGAAATCTCTGTGCACTCAGACGACATCAGGCAAAGCAATGACCCCTGAATTGAGAATCGCTCTCAGGAAACAAGTGTTTCATCTCTGCTGGGGTCAACAGGGGAAACTGATTTAAAAAGCAATGCGTGACTGATGTAAGGCACGCAATGCATGTAGAATAGAAATGATAGAAAAGAGAATGTGTCTAACAGCACAGTTATAAACAAATAACCTATAAAATGCACTAAAGAGATTTTACATTACTTTAGTAAATACTTTAGCTAATCTTTACTTTTACGTATCTACAATAATATTGTAGAGATAGTCTACTGTACTTTTTACTCCACTGCATTTATCTCACAGCTGTCGTTACTTGTTCATGATTTGACATAGAAAACCAAAACTATCTATACAATATTACATAAATTAAACAACCCATCAGTAGGCCCAACGTATAGTTTACATTTTCTCCACCTCAACCAGCTAATCGACACAATGGTGAAATGTCTTTTAATATAGAAATTATAGTAATAATACAATACTATTAGGTAGTAGCAGCCGTTTATAATACTAACACCCAAAATAAAACACTCTGTAAAAATAGTAGGCCTGCCTCTACTTTTCATACTTCAAGTAAAATGTGGCTAATACAACTTGTCATGTAATTGTACTTAAACTTTACAGAACTTAACTTGTAATGCATTTTAATACTTAACCCTTTCCTGTTACTACTTTTACTTAAGCATGTCAGTACTTCTAACACCTATGATAAAACTGAAGCGTAAAGTTTCACAGCACAAACTTTACCAGTCCGCTGCTATGTATTGGAAGCCAGGCCTTCGGTTTCCTGCGGTCCGGTGCTGCGCGAGGCACCATCGCCATCTTGCGTCAGGATAATGCAGTGATGCCGGATGTAGCTACGTCACGTCCGGTTCAAACATGGCCGCGTCCTGACAAATGTCACATTTCTTCGGTTGCTGTAAACACAGTTATTAACGTTGCTTTTATCACCCGTCCCGCGAAAAGAAAAGAAAAGCACACTGGGAAGGTTTTTGCGTCACTCCATTCAACATCTGCAGAGGTATTTTGCTTATTGTGTGCTCGTTTCTAAAGCGCACGTAACGTTAGTCCTTAAACAGCCTTGAGAAACAGCTACATAGCTATTCTGTTGCCATAATGCAACGTTCAGTGTTATCTCCTGATATCGAGTCAATGTGGTAATTTATGAGACTCACTGCTGGCGTTTTAAGAAAGACAATTTGATATGAAATTGATTATTTATCTTTCTATTGTCCCTAATGTCGGTATATCTGTAATGTCTAACCTAAGGAGATGTATTGTGAGGTTAGAGTCTTGTAAATCCATGTGGGCTGGTCACATTAGTGCATGACGTATTGAAAACATAAATGACCTAACCTTACTTCTAGTGATATACTTTTTGTTTTTAAGTGTAACTTTTGTTCTTGTTGCAGGATAATCGCGCCAACACCATGGTTCATTTATGTGAGTATAAGATGCGAACACTAGAGGTATATCCTGACTGTTTTGATGCTTTAATAAACCTTTGATTTCGAGTATGTGTATTTTGTAAATGTTATCACATATAGCAGAAGCAGCCAGCCCTGCTTCCTTACTTAACTAGTATTTCTTCATTGGCAGTGAACAGATTTAGCTTCTCATATGAAGTTAATAATCAACTTTAATTCTTCTCCACTTCACATTGATCAGTCGATGAACACTTAATTTAGGAAATGCCAAAGATAGTGAAACAACACGTCTTTAAATGTCTTGTTTCATCCAACAACAGTTGAAAATGCAACAATATACAATAAATAACAACACCTTTGCTCCCTTAATGATGCAGGTGTAATTGATAAGATTATTGCAAATTAATTGTTGATTTGTCAACCACATTTTATTTGGGTCTATAATGTACATATACATTCAGTTTGCAAAAGCAAAAGCAAATTTAAGGAAGTTGCTGATTTAATAACTCAATGGTAATTTGACAAGAGGCAGTTTCACATGCTTTTTTATTATTATTTTAATTTCTGTATAGTGAAGAGAAAATGAAAATAAATAAGGGTGGACAAAATAATAGTTGCCAAAGTGTTGCCAAAGATTTAACATTAGAAATACATATAAATATAAACATTTTACAATAAAAGAGAAAAGCACAATACCAATTTGTACATAAAATACTAATAAAAAACACAAAACATAAGGAAGAAGTGAATGTTTCACAACTGCTGCTCCCTTCACTTATTTTCCTTCCATCTTGTTCAAGAAAGTAACTGATTGAACATGGAATCAGAAATTGATCAAACATATGGTTGATAAACAAGATGGTTTCATTTCATGATATAAATGATGCTTTACAAGATGGCCACGATCTCAAAAGTAACAGCTTTTACTGAAGATTGTGCATTTTCAACATTAACAATTACAAGAAACTAATCTAATTTTACATTTAACAATGCTGACTGTGCTTGTTTCCTTCCGCAGCATCACTCCTGCTTAAGAACTACCATGGAGGTTACGTTGTCATCCGATTTGCTCTTGCAGGCCACAAACAAGCTAACAGACCTTTTTATCGAATCGTGGCAGCGTACAATAAAAGGGCAAGAGATGGTAAATATTTAGAGCAGCTTGGTACCTACGACCCCTTGCCCAACATCTACAATGAGAAACTCGTCAGTTTCAACTTCGACCGAATCAAGTACTGGATCGGTTGTGGTGCACACCCTACAAAGCCAGTGGCCAAACTTCTAGGTATGTATTCACTGTATTTACATATTTATTTTAAGGTGGATACTTTTGCTGTTGTCTGCCGTCCTCATAGATTAAATGTGCCGGTTACATTCAGAACGAACATCTAATATATTACTCGGTTCTCCAGAATTCGGCAATGGGGAATTCAAATTTAAAAAATGAAGTATCGGTCCAAAAAGATTTTGGCATCTACTGCACAATGTTTCTGCAATAGTTAGTTTGAAAAGTGTGTAAAAGATATTGTCTTCCTCTCTTCTCTCCCCTGTCTCTTTCTGCAGGGTTGGCAGGATTTTTCCCTCTGCACCCAATGACCATAACCGAGGCAGAGCGTCAGAGAGCACAGACGGAGCTGATGGCAACAGAAGATGTTCTGGAGGAACAGAAGGAGGCGGAAGTCTGAGAACTAAAGCTGGGCACTGTGTGTGTGTGTGTGTGTGTGTGTGTGTGTGTGTGTGTGTGTGTGTGTGTGTGTGTGTGTGTGTGTGTGTGTGTGTGTGTGTGTGTGTGTGTGTGTGTGTGTGTGTGTGTGTGTGTGTGTGTGTGTGTGTGTGTGTGTGTGTGTGTGTGTGTGTGTGTGTGTGTGTGTGTGTGTGTGTGTGTGTGTGTGTGTGTGTGTGACTGGCCAGTGCAAAAAGGTGTTACCGTTATTTGAAGGGAACTAATCTATTTGTTTCCGAACTTGTTGTGTGGACTGCTTTTAAGCAATATCAGATTGACATCATGTATTTTGAATTGACAATTCTTAATAAAGCTAATTTTCTGTTCTGTTATATTTGGTTAAGAACCAGACTTTTTTCTATTGTTCTCTCTCTAATATGTTCAAGAACTTTTATGAAAACAATATTTTTACTTTGAACTTTACTCATGGGGTGTTGTCGTTTTTCTTTCTTTTGTCTGTCTTTGTGTTGAAATTAATAAATAGTGAATAGTCTGTAGCCTATGCCAAAATATACAAACATTGACCTGGCTTTATTGACAGTCTATCAACTTAATAAAATAATAGTGCATTCAAATAGTGATTTTTAATGTCAATTACCATGGAAATGGTTGACGCATTTGGGTTGGCCTTGGTAATGTCAAACACAAGACTATAGGGAAATTCAAAGTGAGTGGGTTGACTGATATTATCATTGGCAAGCTTCATGGCACTTCGGCTCAACAGCCAATTCTCTACCCGTCTGTGGAACTGAGTGTTATTAAAATCTTTCTAATCTGGAAAATTACTGTTGACCATTACATGACTTCTGTGAGTTAACAATATTGTTGAAATCATTAATTATGGACTAAATCTTGTTTTTATTGTTTCAAAGGAAACATCCTAGTGACGTTTTTTTTCTCAGTGGATATTTACGGCCTGTATTCGGTTCCCATCGGCCATGCTGTAAGCTCTACTTTGTATTGATGTCCACTAAAATGAAAAACAAATCATGAACACAGCAAACAATCAGTTTCAGAATGTATTTGACCTTTACGCTGAAAAACACAATTGTAATATCATTTTGATATTTCCAAAACATAATTACCCCTTTCTTAACTGTGTGGATAACCCTAAGAAGCAAATGTCTAGAAATGAGCTTGTAGATAACACTATTCAACGAAAGCAAAGGGGCTATTTATGTCTGCACTTTATTGTTCTGGCGTACAACAAAAGGGCAAGAGACGGTAAATAATTAGAGCAGCTTCTACAATTTGAAACTTGTCAGTTTCAACTTCGACCGAATCAAGTACACCCTCCAAAGCCAGTGGCCAAACTTCTAGGTGTGTGTTCACTTAATGAGCATCTTTAAGGTGGATCAATATTGCTGTTGCCTGCTGTCCTCATAGTGATTTTTTTTTTTATCAAGTCCATCCATAACGAGCACCGCATGCTCGTAATTGAGCTTAGTGGACAGGCCATTTAATGAAGTAATACAATCACTTAACTAAGCGAGTACATTTTATTTCACATTGAACAGGTTTGTGTTTGGCTTGCCTCAATCAGGTAATTATTGAAAGACTAATTTCAGCCAACACACACTTGACAACACTTATAGGTGACATCTGAAAGTCCGGCAGAAACATACCAAACTTAGAGTAGTCGCTGTTGAGATTGCTTCAGTTCTTTAGGAAAGGTGGTGTAAAAGTCAGTTTGATTCTTAAACATGTTGGAGTCCCCAGTATAACTGTTCTTTTATTGTTCTATTGAGGCCTTTTTAGAAATGATTTTCTGATAAGCAAACGGGTGTGGAGAAAAAAATATGTTGAACCTCGTTACAGCTTCTTCTATCTTGGTGCCATTGAGATGGTTCATTAATCCTCATATGATCATGTTTAACATTCTAGTCATAGTATAACCAAATGCATTCTAATTTCTATATTGTCAATATGTTGCTCAATGTAAAATTACTTAAATTAGAGTCATGACCTTCTCTTAAATGTCCAGCTGCTTGCCACAGCATGTCATTATTGGATGGGAATTAATGTCAATAATAAAGCAAACAAAATACTATTTGCCAGATTTATTGCATTATAAAAACTAATCAAATAAGTGTGTATGAAGAGCAGAACAATGCATTCATAGTTATATAAGTACGACTGTTCTATGAATAACTTTCTTGTGACCTTTAGCCAGCACCTAGTCACTAGGTGCTGGCTAAATGTTCATGCACTAGGTCCTAGTGCATGAACATTTCCAGCAATTGCATGAAAAGTGTATATCAAATATCTCTGGTGTCAATGACAATTAATAATCGTTAATACATCTTTTATTATTAACCTAAACGTTTCCTTACCCCCTCACACCTCAGTCTTTTCCTGCTTTAATGTCAATGTGATCTGGACCTTTGTAAACAAGCCCGAGCAAGGTGTGCACTTCCAGAGAAACCCACAAATCTCTGTAGCGTCATGCAAATGCATTACAAAAAAAAATAGATTCCCAAGGAGGGTCACTGCATAAGTAACAACCACAGTTTACAAGTTAATTATTGATGACTGAGTATATTTAATACTGATAGACACATATTTATATTGCAAGAATGCCAACAGGATCAGCCTTAAGTAACAATTTAGAGACATTCCTTAGGGGAGATTAAGTCTAGTGCAAGACAGAAAATTGCATATCTACATTATTCTGCTTCAATTCACTGTATACATGTTCACGGAGAGAACCACAGCAGTTGAAATACTTCATCTTTAAATCTTTTAGGTGATTAATTGAATGGACGGTTAAATCATCAAGTGGAATTATTCTGGATTCTCAGTTAATCTTTACTTTGGTGGTCATTGTGCTCATGGCATGTTGTGTGTTCACATACAGAGGCTCAATGTCTACGTCCTCCCCACTGACTACTCACTTCATTCAAACATCTACCATCTACAAACTGAAACATTACTGGCAGGTATTAGTACAACTGAGAGTCCAGTGACGAGCCAGGAAACATCTACCACATCGGTGGCTTCATCGACAGAGAACCATTACGACTGTGAGACCCACAAGGAAAGCGAATTGAAGAGCGACAACCTCTTCCCTCACCTCAAGTGGAAAAGTAAGCACCACCAACACTCATCCTTTAGCAACAAGACTCAACCCAACCACAAATACAGAGGTCTCCGCGAGTTCAATGTCTCCATCCCCCTCACTGATGACTCACTTCCCTCGGAGGGGAACCGGTTCAACTCCGAGCCCATTGACTAGCCAGGACTTTTTTAATGCAGCTAAATTATAGGATTATAGCAGTGTGTCAACATTAAACATGTCTGATCCTGGCATTGGTATTTCTTACTACTGTTTAATAGATAGGAACATCTATTATGATTTTGCAATGTCAATTGTATATGTGTCATCTTTTGCAGATACTGCAGCAATACCAACTCGAAAAGCAAGTCTTACTTTCAAATTCGTCCACATACATTTTATGGCGGCTTTTAATAATCTTAACTCACCTCATTTGTTGGAATTCATCTCAACATTGGAGTGTGAGGTATAACTTTTTCTAGATTATGGTTACATGACTGCATGATAGTACTCTTTGGTATTATGTCACCAATGTGTAATGGAATTATCTGCTGACAAATAATTTCATTTTAATAATAATCAAAAGAAAGGATACAATCATAAGTCTTTATTAAATATTTACAACAAATTACAAGTCTTCAAGTTAGCTTATATTTTCCTGAAGGGGGCGCTACAAGGGAATAACTACATAATGGGGCTTTAATTAAGCACACGCTGTTTTATTTTGTATCTTTATATTCTCCCACTTTAGACCAGCATGTGTTGTTGCAGAGTGTGGCGGAGTACATTTGTCCAAACAATTAAACTCAAATCCAGTTTGTCAACACTCAGCTTGATGGGATGTTGACAGATATCGTATATAATGCAAGAAATCAAGAAGATTTCTCAGCCCTTTAACAATTCAGACGTGCTGTCAAATGGACTCACCTCTCAGACACCTGAGATCACAAGTAGGTGTACTCTGTCAGTTCTAAACATTTTACTAATCACTGCTTTGCACATTCAGTGTTTCGTCATTCAATGCATATCAACATTTCTACATTTGCATTATGAGACTTGTACAAAATGGTAACATATTTTGTTATCAATCAGATATCACATATCTGGAGTATTATGTCAACTTCTCACAGTTCGCTAATTATAAAGTTTCTTGTTGCCTGTAATTGTAAATTTATAAACATTGCCATGAGAAACTAGTGAAACTATCTCTATATTAGGAAAAGAAGCAACTTTTATAACCGAAGACTGTCTGCTTTTGAAGAAGATTTATTTGACTTCTCGATTACAAGTGCGTCCACTTTTTTTTGTTATCACTGATTTAAATATTATATATATTTCAACAATTTCTCGAGGCATCTAACATTCGCAGCATCAATTACATCAATTGTTTTCACCGGGAGATCACTATTTGGGATCAGCAAGCGCTTGTACATCATCAATCAATTCTGACAGCCAATTGCAGGAATTGTTGTGTATCTTGTGTACTATTATAAATCACATACAGTACGTATACAAATATTCTGCAGTACAAGGACAGATTGAAGTTAAAATGTTGATACAAAAATGTTATCATTCTTCTGTCTTTCCAGATCACAACAAAATGTCCAGAGGTTTTAATTGCAATGTCCTTCCATAATTTAGTATCAGTATGAGCTAATAACTTTATATTGAACATGATATTATATACCAGTGATTTGTTTTGTCATATGTATACTATCACTGTATTTGACATTACTTCTTGTGCATTGTTGCCTCTTGTGCTATATATATATATATATATATATATATATATATATATATATATATATATATATATATATATATATATATATATAAATGATGTTGTAACTTAAGACTCCAGTTAATTCACACTACACTACAACAAATTATTTGTGCCAGTATTTGCTTTAGTGTTTGAAATATTGTCCTCATATGAGGTCACAAAGAAGATAGTTGTTGTCAATGAGCAATACTACCTTGCAGTAATAAGAAAAAGGGTAAAAATATAACATAAAACAAATATAGAATATGCTCCCTTATTGAAACGTCTTGTTTGGGTTGTTTTAGCACTATTGTCTTCAGTAAAATGCGATGACATCACTGAGTACATTTTTAACCTGATGTTTTATTCTGCAGTACAATATCGTGTCACTAGATGGCATGAACACACTCATTTTAATGATGTTTTCCCTTTGCAATATGTGAATAGAGATGCACAGACACAGACCGAGTTCATGATTTCTAAAGCAAATGAGTGGGATGTTAAAATGTGTCATTTTAATCAACCTTAGCAGACCATCACTGTCCTGTTGTAGAATTGGGACGTTGGTCAGTACCAGGTTATAACAGCTGTATAGGCCAATGTTACTAGTTATGCCACTGGCGTTGGTGAGATTATTTTGATGTGCAACTGTAGGCTACCTCGAAATACTAGTGCACATCTGTGCTGCGGGTCCCCAACAGCAATATACAGTTCATTGATTGTTTTTCCTTCGAAGCCAGGGATGGCTGTTTGTATCCACCTAGTGTTTCATTCATAGGACACACTTGTATCAAAGGTATTTATCTCTGCTTATCTACTATATGTTCATTACGTTACAAGTACTCTGACCTGAGTATGACTCTGTTCACCACTCCCAGCAAATGATAGGACAAGTTGTTATTTGTTCAATATCAGTCTTTGAAAATTCCACACAAGCTTACTGTTAACTACCCCTTTAATTTAAAATAAAGTGCAAAAACATTGCACAATTTTAGGAGAAAAGTTTCTAAAAATAGCATAAGCCTATAAATGAACGTTGAAACACATTGCAGATATATTATAAATGTATTAGAAATGGGGTTTGAATTTCTTTAAACCTGAAAGATGTTGAGAAGGCCTATTTTACCAAAAATATAAATTCGACCTTGTGCAGAATAAGCTATTATTAAAGCTTTTTTTGAAATGATTAATTGTGATTTACAGTGCATTATTACCGAAGACTTAGGTTGCACTTCACCAATTTATATTCCCGATTTGTTTTAGGTTGTGTGTATATAACAATAGCTTCTTGATACTTAATGAAATTGTCACTGAAATGTACCTTTTGGTTATGTTTGTGGTGCTGGTGCCAGTTGGCTAACCAAGCTAGCTAGCGCTAGTTTTAGTTTAGTTTTTGCTCACTTTGCGATTGTTATGCAGGATCTGGCCCACTGAGCCTCGCTCCATCTTCTCTCCACCCTCTTGCAATGTTATATACTAAACAACTAAATGAGCACACAACAAAAACCTGCTAAAGATTCATGGGCGCAGTGGTGCTAGTTAGCCCTTTTGCTACTTCCTGATGCCAACACAAACAAGAAGTAATTCCAAAAGCTGAGGATAGTATTGCATTGTATCTTATCACTCTACGACTCACTAAACGAGAAACTGAAGAACAGAAGAAAAAGGACAACCAACCTCCCTATGAGCTTAAGCCGACCTTAATAATAATAGTAATGCCAATACTAATATTTGGTATTAAAGCGACACTATGTAACTTTTCCCCTGTAGCGCCCCCTTCAGGTATTTAACGTCTGGCTCTCGAGCCATATATGGCTCTTCCAGCTTGTGACTCACAGCTGATCTCACAGCTGATTGATGCGAGCTGCCAGCAGCGCTTCTCGGCAGCCGCAGGAGCCTCGTTCAGCCGCGGCATGTTATTCTGTGTGTACGCGTCGCGTAGTGGAGCAAATAAAAAGTCACCTGCGAGCGTGTACTGGCACTATATGACGTTGCGTAATCACTGCCAGACAGCAAGTTGACGTACTTCTGCCGGAAGTACCGGGCCGGTCCTAACATCTTACATACGTTCAGCAGTTTTCTGGACACAGACCCCCGATGGCAGTGGCGGAGGCGCAAATCAACATATTAAAAGTCATTGTAGCGGCACCATTTTTTTAAGCTGTTATTTTAAGGTGGAAAAGTTACATAGTGGGGCTTTAAGACCAAAATGGTAAATCAATTGCTATCAAAACATAACCACAAATCTAGAGAAATGGCCATTGCCTTGCTGAGAGGTTCAATTAAATTTATTTAGTACAACCCAAAATCACAAATTTGCCTCCGAGGCCTTTACAATCTGTACACATACGACATCCTCTGTCCCCGTACCTCACATCGGATCAGGAAAAACTTCCCCCCAAATAAATTATGAGAGGTTCAACAATAACAGCAACAGTGGATGTAGTAGAATAACAATTATAGTCTAAGCAGTAATGGTATCGGCAGTAGTAATAGCAATGCAACTAATAAAATCAATAATTGTCACAGTCGGTGTCGGGCAGGACCATGCAGGGTCCAGATATAACCACAATCCATGGAAACCTGCGTAGCGAGAAAGCACAAAGACTCCAGGGCAGAAGCAGAGTTTGTAATGTGCATTAATGGAACATGATTTCAAACAAAAGGAGAGACAGAAGAGAAGAGAGGAGCTCAGTGTATCCTAAAATGTCCCCAGCAGCCTAGGCATATTGCAGCATCTAGGAGCTGGACCAGGGCAAACCTGAGCCAGCGCTAATTAGAAACGCTATCAAAGAGGAAAGTCTTAAGTCTACTCCTAAATGTTGTGAGTGTTTTCTGCCTGCCGGATTGAAAGTGTAAGCTGGTTCCATAGAAGAGGAGCTGAAGGCTCTGGCTACCATACTACTTTAAAATTAAATTTAAAATTCTAGGAACCATAAGCAGCCCCGCATTATCATTTACAATTTTGTCTGCATCACTTTGAGACGGGATGTGCCTAACAAAATGTTACATAGGTGAAAAAAGACAGTCCTTGAGATTTGTTTTACGTGGGAGTTAAGATACACTCAGATTCTTTACGGTGGTGCTTGATGTCAGTGCAATGCCATCTGGAGAAATTATATCCTTATATAGTTGATTTCGGAGTTGCCTGGGCATAATAGAAAAACTTCAGTTGTGTCTAACATCAGGAATTTGGAATTTGTTTTCTGATAATAGTGCCTAAAGTAAACTTATTAAGCGAATAAAAGTGGTCCAAGCACAGAACCTTGTGGAACTCCGTGACTAACCTTGTTCATTGAAATGTCATCGTCTACGTATACACGTTGAGATTGATCTGATGAATAGGACTTAAACTAAGTTATAGTGGTAATTGCAGTTGAATTGCAGCTGATTTAGTCATCACTTGAACTCTAATGCTCTGTGTGTTTCACTGTGGTTTGGGCTCCATGCCCAACCACATGGAGAGTAAAACCCTTGCAACAATGTTAAGTGCAAAGAAAACCTGTTGGCGCAAAGCTGGCTGCCACAGAGCATCTGAGCAGTCATGCAGCAGGAGAGCGCATTCTTACCAGGAAGAGGAAGGCAATACACTGTTCGCCTGTCAGTCGAACATTGTAAGTCACTCTTCTCTGGATAGAGGCCAGTTACAATAAGGCACAGCATGAGGGTGTGTGGGTGAGAAAACAGGCCAAACAGCTGAGGTGACAGACAGAATGAAGCGGGCTCATAAATAAGTCATTTTATTTTGCTTTCTTTTTAAAGAATATACGCATAAACTACTCATAAAAACAAATGGAATTGTTAAATACTGTACACACCATACTGTACTCTCCCAGTGCATGTCTTCACCACAGCAGAGAAGTTATTTCATGATAAACTAGTCTTCATTCAGTTTTATTATTACTAATAAGACATATGAATACCTTAAGATTAAATAGTATCAGTGTATGATGTAAACATTTTTTCCGACATTAAGTCAGAAGGAACATTGTGTTGGCAAGGTTTTGTGAGCAGGAGAGAGAGAGAAAGTATATATCATGACCATTTGACCTTAGCAATTATCCATTTCCCAAACTGAACATTGTTCAATACCTAGGGTTACTTCAAAACATGTGCTACATGTACTATATCCTCCTGATACTTCTTGAATAATCTACAACAATAATAATCATATAGTTTCTAGGCTGCCAGCAGCCAAAGTCTCTCAGACCACACCCACTGCAATCATGTAAGGCAGGAATGCATGAGCAGAACAGGAAAGTCTGTGTCAGGTAGGTAAACCCTGCACTAGCTTTGTAATTTCCGTCTGTATTAACAGGTTAGCCTAACATCTCCGTGATCTCAGATCCGCGTGATGTAAAATCTCTACTTAAGGATATCCGGTTAGAATTGCCTTTGTGTTACGCTTAACCAAAGTGTACTTGGGTTCACATATGGAGCTGGTTACCTCATCTTTTGTATATTATAATTCATTTGTTTTCCTTTATTACTGGGGAGTATGTGAAATATAGGATTAATATAAAAAGGGAGGTAGTACTTGAGGCAAATTAGTTCCAAGCAATTACTCACAGCTTGACCAAAATAAAATAAGCTCCTCCAACTGTTTGATGAAATTTCAGTGAGAATCGCATTCACTTAATGTTCAACAGGCCAATTTCTGTGCAACAAAACAGACCTGGACACTGAAGGAACGCAATCACTTTTTAGAGGGCTGTACTCAAAAGCAGGCGCTGCAAATAAGCAGAGCACAGTAACAAGTATGGTTGACAGACACCAATCGTAGAAAGTCATTTTTATAAAGTCTCACCAGAACACTTTTCCAACCGATGCTCACATGCACAAAACATGTACACACACACACACACACACACACACACACACACACACACACACACACACACACACACACACACACACACACACACACACACACACACACACACACACACACACACACACACGCACACACACACACGCACACGCACGCACGCCTCAACAGACAACTACACTACATAAGCTGCACTAGATATTCCAACGGAAACATGCGTAGCTACCAGAAATGTACCCACCTCGGGAGTAAAAAAAAAATGTACCGTGTGGGAAACATTATTTTACACAGATATAGTGGCCTGAGTAAGACTAAAACTTCATCAAAGCAGGGAAACCACATCAGTGTCGATAAACAATAGCAAACAGAAAAGAGATTTGTATGCTAATATCCTTCATTTTGTAAAAAAATTAATTGGCCTTGTATTTAGACTTCATATATTAAATGATTCACGGTTACATTACTGACCTTTTGTCCCTTGTGAGATACAAAAGCAGCTTCAATGCATCTCACAAAACATCCTCAACCTTCCACATACATAAAACACTGAGCACATGAGGTTCAAGGCCCGCTTGCAGCCTCTGACAGTACCACAAAAAAAACAGCAAAAAAAACATTGAAAGTCATGAAATAAAAGTAAAAAATCATATCAAAAGAAAGCTCTACATTGGGGAATTGTTCCCACAAGCTATTGTCAGAGATAGCTATTCTTTTTACATAAAGTATCTTGGCTGTGATAGCTACTTAACATTACCAGTAACTGAATACAGTGTGCACATACCCTGTCTGTTCAGAATACATAGGGGGTTAAACTAAATTAAAAGTAAAAGCAGCAGTTTGAGGGTTGTTAGCGTCCAGTTTCACAATTTTTTCAAGTGGCTTTATGCACAGTACAGTAGAGTCCTCTGCTACTTCCATTTAAACTTTTCAAACTAAATCCACATGTGCTTTCCTCTTGGTGTGACAGTCCCAGTCTAAGTCGGATACATCTGTATTGCGAGCTGCAGGGCTTTCCATGACCCGGAGAAATCTCTCTACATAAGGAGAGTCCAAGAAAGCGGGCCGCTGAGGCAAGAGATAGTAATGTGTGGTACTGGCCTTCTTGCCATTCTCCAGATCAGGGAGGATGCAGGGGGAGCCCTCACTCTGCTGTCTCAGTAAACCACGACAGCTTACGTATTTAGGATCTGGTGCAAAGCTTTGGGTTGGGGGCATCACCCCATTAACGTATGTCGGGAGGCTCTTGGGGCTGGGGGTGCGGGAGCTGCCTCTAGACAAAGGTTCCCTTGGCGGTACCTTGGGTGGTTTGTCCTCATCGCTGTAAGCCCCGGACGAGACCTCTGCTGACCAGCGGCGGTAGTCTCCCGTCTTGATTGTTCGTGGAGGGATAGGGGGTGGAATCTCGGGCTTATCCATACTTTGGGTGTGGCGCTTTTGGCACGTGAGGCGCAGCAGCGAGGGCTTGTTAAAGGATCCAGCTGGGCCAGAGTGCGAGCGTCGCAGTCTCCTCTGAGCTTTGTCCTGCTGTCTCTGATAGACCGCTGGCTCAGGTGGTTCCTGTCGCGGCGGCTCATGCTGTTCCCGCACTTCCTGTGGAGGATGTGCCTGATGCTGATGCTGCTGCTGCTGCTGCTGCTGCTGCTGCTGCTTGGGCTGCTTCTGGCTTTGCGGTCCTAATGGGCCGTCGTAGTAAGCATAGTTAATCTGCCCACAGTCCCTGAAGCTCCTTCGATTGGGGACTCCGTATCGAAAGGGAGACGATTTGGAACTCTGATCAGACACCAGACAGCGGCTATCGTCCGAACTCGTGAAAAATTCTACCTCCTTGTCCATTGCCTGCTCGGTGGAGACGTCCGTTTGTGGAGGGATGGGCGGCAGAGGCTTGGAGCATCTGCCTGGCGTCTGCGGTGGACTGCTGCACTCGTACACCGAGAGCCTCTGGAATGAGGGGACCACCTGGTCATCATCAGCAGGACTTGGGGTTGATGGTTCAACACTGCTGGACAAGGAGAGATGGGAGGGCCGGGATTTCTTTGGAGGTAATCTCTGTGAACTGGGACTGTGTTTCTGTCCTGTCAGAGAAGAAAAATAACATTACATTAATGACACAGTATTGAATTATAAAGGTTGGCTCATGACAATCATACATTACTACTTAAACTTCATTGCATCCTGTAAAAAACACTCATATGAACTACTAGCTTTTTCTATATTTCTGGAAAACCACTTACTATGTAAGGCAGGAATGCATGAGCAGAATCTCGAATGTATGTAGCAGATGATTCAAAGAAACAGCACATCCAGAGCAGCATGTGAGTATTTCAGAAGATCTGCACTGTGCAGATGACAGATCATGCACTTACTTTCATAATTTAGACACGGTGGAGGTGGGCCTTTATGATGAGCACGAGAGCTGTTATCCGAGTGTGCAGTGTCCATACTGAAGTAGAAGCTGTTAAAAAGAGAAGAGAAAATTGTACCATTTAAAATAAACTGCCCAACCATAAAAGAGAAGCACATCATTTACACCTTTTACTAAGAATCTTCCCCTACGGGCCTGCTAGTCTTGGAACCTGAACACTCACTTGTCTAGCTCATTGTGATAGTTCCAAGAGGGTTTGGACCCAGCCATGCTTTGACAGTAGCTGCCCCTCAGGAAGGGGTTTTCTATGGGAAAAGAAATCTCCTGGGCAGCCAGGCCCACTGTGGACATGCTCCAGGCACACTCGGGTCGCATCAAAGTCAGGAAACACTCAGATCACCCGGCTGGCTGCCCCTGCTTTTGGTGTACCTGTAACACAGCCAAGACAGAGCCATGAATGACAGTGAAAGGTTTTGAAAGGAAAAGACGATGAAGAGAAACAGAACATTCAAAATACTCTCTGTAAGCAGAGCCCACATCCTCTACCAAAGCCAAGGAAGAAATATAGCCCCGATATTGGAATAGAGTGTACATTAACCAAATCTACAACTTTCTGCTGCCCAGTAAACCAAATGTTTAATCGTGGCCGTGTGCTTTGTTTCCCTCTACAAAAACAATACTACAATCTCCTGTGATAGGAGTGATTAAAGATCAATTTGACAAGATTTTAGGACTCTTATGTAACAACACACCAAGAGAACAGAGCAGCAACAATATTTAAACAATTGGTCTGAAGTAGATAACAGTAGAGAACTTTGTGTAGGAAAATTGGTGTTTCATATAATAAACAAATACAATTGGTATTTTCCCACCAGGTCACAGAATAATCATTACATTTTAAATATAGCCCATATAAGCCTTCAACAAGTCTCAATATACGCAATTGTATGTGTAAACTCATTAACCAACTTTCCGACTTCTATTTGTACAGACTGTTCCACCTCTTAAAAAGTTTACAGTTTATTTTAAACTTGACTGCTCCAGTGCTGCAATCTCACTTGTCCTGAACAGCAGAGGAAAGCGCTCCTCTAGTTACCAAAGATATACCTGATGTTGCAAGAACTCCTCAAGTCAAATGACCTGAATGTCCGTGTCAAGTCAAGTATGTGCCAGGGCTGAGTAAACAATGTGTACAATATTCGGGGGGAGGGGACTTGGCAGCATTTTGATATTTCTGGGGTCAGCAATACATTGGATATATTTTTGCACCTGGATTAACCTGTTCAGTATGTCACAATCTCTGGAGACACGAGTTTGCAAAGTGCTATATCAAAGTATGCCAGTGTGTCGAGGATAACTATTGGAGTCTTTGTCTTCAGCACCCTATTAGAAGTCCTATTTTTCAGAATGCAACAAAACAGGTGCATCCGTCAGCCTGGTAGTCATCTCTTCTGGAGACCACAAATGAGGTGCGTGCAAACCCGGAGACAGGCTGTCCCCCTTATAATGGTGAAGTGATGACTGAGGGGAACACGGCCCCCTAGTTCCCGGTCTCCTATGAGCTGTATTTATGTGCTGCACCGACAGCTGGTGAGAAACAAAGCTCTAAAAACAACAGGAAGTCCGGGGCATCAACATGAGGCAAACTGCCCACCCAGGCATGCGATCCCCATGCCCAGGGTCGTCGATTCGGTTCGGCGGGGATGGGAAGCAACATGATCCTCGATAATGAACCCCGGGGGCTTGTGCTTCCTCTTGCAACAGGTGCAAAGACAGTTCATCCTGGCAGTTAACTGCAGGGGAATTTACAGGCAACAGGATTAAACAAATGACGTGTCATGCAGAGCATTAACCCTCCTGAGAGAGAATGTACATGAAGTCACTGCATTCACGAGAGTCTTTATATGGTCTCGGCGTTTATACAATAGGAGGCTCAACACGAGTGTGTGAAGAGGGCTGATGGGGTAGCTCGCCTTTGATTTAGGATCGCAGTAGTCAGACCTAGGAAGCAGTTCACACCCCGCTCATGACACCCCTGCAGCGGTTTCCGAGCAACCATACCCGCTCTACCTGTGCGGCAAGCAAACAGCGCGCACACCCCCTCACTTTACCGGATTGAGATAATAATGGTTAAAGGCCCTCTAGCAGGCAGGTGACTCACACCACAACAAGTCAGCTATCTGGCGACGACAGGTAATGATGATACAGAATGGTTTGTTATTTCCATTCAAGCGGGGACGAGATATATATATATATATATATATATATATATATATATATATATATATATATATATATATATATATATTGTAATAGGTTTGCAATTGACTAAACATTATGTAAGGGATTAATCATTGTATATCCATCATAAAAAAAACAGTCTATAGCCTATAGTCATAAAAGTGGAAAATGTGTTCCCAATTTGTATTTAATTTAGGTAATAACTTTACAAACAGTATAAGGCTTGAAGACAAGTTGCTTCTCTGAATGGCTGAGTAAAAAACATAAACCAACAAATATATTAAAAAATACATACGATTAAGCCTAATCTCAGTGTTGCATCGAGCAGAGGTGCCCGCCGTCGCGCTGGCACTAACATACACAACAAGACACAGACATGGATTCTTTCTTACTGCAGCCAACACCAGACATTTCAAATCTCTTTCTGAACTCACCTAAATAACTTCCCAGCGTTCCTCCGCGGACTCGCTCCTAGACTCCTCTTCTGTGAATTATAGCTCCTCGATTTATTTAGTTTAATTGACTCTGGAATCGTCTGATTGCATCAGGGACAGCACGCCGGCGAATAGGTGGCTAAACTGAGACACTTTTTAGATAAGTCTAGTATTGTAGTGAGCAATGTTTTATAAGATCCACCACACCAGAGGCGCACTGGCTCCGCCTCGAACACTTGCCCTTAAAGGCGCAGTGTTCCTTTTCACCACGTCCCTCTGCAGCGTACGTGCGGCAGGACAGGCTGAGTGCAGATACACAGGCTAATGTAGGCATTAAGTTAAGTTTATGTGATCAAAACCTGAGCACGGATTAAGGATACATGCAGCTGATAAAGTGCTCAAGTGGAGGACATGCGGGATGCAGTAAACACCTCAACAACTAGACTGTTGGACCTGAAGCTGCTCTGGGAATTGGCTACAGCTCAATGGGGATTGGTTGATGCAGTGGAGCTATGTTTATTCATAATTGTATACTCTGCTTTGCAGCAGTAAAGTCATAATTATAAGGCGTTAGTTTAACTTTCAAAACTTTCCATTGTCTTGACCTATATTGTAGTTCAAATGTGTCTCCAAGCATATACGTGGTGCAGTAAAACGTAAACCTCATGGATCTGCAGCGAGACAGAGGCAGTAGTGAGGATGGCTCCAGGGTAGATAACACAGACAACAGGCAAAGCAACACAGCCAGAAACACGCTTATCTGCACAGCTGCTGGCTGAATGGAGTCCAGATTGTTTAGCTACTCGCTTATCAGATCAGATTCAGATTATTTTAGCTGGACCTGTTTACCTGGCATATTGTTCACTTAAACCCATTGTAATTAGGTGACCGAGGCCACAGGGTTGACGTATATTGATTTTTCTTTGTTTCTGTGCAGGATCATATGTAAATAATCTTGCATGTGCCATCAGTCCGTCTCCCACCCTCTATGTGCAGTCATTTAGCCAACTTAGATCTTAAGTGGTGTTGTATTAACTATATGTCACCAAACCTAACCGGGCTATACAAACCCAGCACTGACATGCACACTAACCAAACAAAGTGATACAATGGCTACAAACAACTCTATGTTGAATCAATAGTGGCAGAAAGCAAAGGTGTGTGCAGAGAGAGAACAGAGTGTTCTTGTGCCTGAGTTTGCAAATCCTTTACAGCTTGGGCACGGGGGCCCCTCAAACCCAAAAGGCGTATCATTACATATTTGACCCCTACATGGACCAGGCTACTGCTAATCCCCATTTATAATTTGAGGCACATTTTTGGGATTCCCTTGTTGTGACCTGCCGAGGAAGGGGTTTTGCTGTGGAGGTGAATGATAATGACAGTGTTATAAATGATTTACATGTTGGATGTGATGGATGATGCAGGAAATACCCACCTACAACAACACATGTTCAGTTAGGAAGAGAAATTGAATGCAATTAAATCCAGTTCAATAAAACATATACTTATGTTTATTCTCCTTATGTTGATTCCTGCTTTACATCGTTGAATATGTGAATAAAACTGTGTTCCATGTTTCACCAAACAGACAACCGAGAAATAGGCTGCATGTTCAAACAGTCTCTCCTTCCACTTCAGCCCCCCTCCCTTCCCTGCTTGTGAGCCACATCGTGATGTCATCACTCACAGGAAGTTCCTTATAAAGTTAGTCAGAGACGGGGGGGGGGGGGGGGGGGGGGGGAAAGAAGAAGGAACAATTCAGGGAGGGAGATAAGCACCCACAGCCAGAAGCAACTTTGATGAGCGATTGAGATGGCAGATGAAAGAAACTTTGTCATAGAGGATGTCCTTCTCAGGAAAAATAAAAAAAGTGTTTATGTGTTATGACGAGATTTATCTTCCATACCCAGCATCCTCAAACCCCCAACACACGTATACGATCGTCTCCCATTCAGCTGCAGTTGGAGCAGAAATGATTTTGTTTTGGTATAACTATGGAGTGACGCGTCAGTCTCTCATCTTATTATGAATCCCTCACCAACAGGAAGGGAGGAGTTTAGATGGACATGAATAAGAAAACAACGTATCATCAGTGTAAATGATTTATTGACTATGGAGGTCACCGCATTGATTGCTTCTGCCTGCAGAGGTAATTAAATTACGTGCATAATTAGCCTAAGTCCAAAGTTCATGCTGATACAAACACAGCAGCAGAAGGTTCAGTGTTGTAGTGACGTCAAACCTGTGGGTCTGTAGAAGATTTCAGTGAATAGGTGATAAACTTGTGTTTGATTTTGCTCTGTTTATTTTTTATGAAGGAAAGATTCAGACCAAAGTATGTTGGCTATCCATCTGTTTAATTAAACGGTTATTGTAAACACTTCTTTCAACTTCTTGCCTTTAGAAATGATCATTGTTGTAGATGGTGTTGAAAATCTCTATATTATTTTTTTTAAACTAGGATTAAGTATACTATATCTGCATTCTGCATATAGCCTATTCCATTTATACCCCAGGGGTATTGATCAAGTCACATTCTTCCTTTGAAAGCAAATTTTCGAAGCTTTTCAGAAAATAATCACATTCAATGACAATATATTTTCCCAGTGGAAGAAATGATGTCTGTTAAAAGTATGTGCACAGCTGTGGAAAAAATAAGAAATATGTATTTCTTTTGTAATTGGTGTGAACTGATTTCACCTGATTTATTTTGTATGTATTTGTTAATTGTAAAATAATGTGTGACTCGTTATAAGCACCAACATCGTCAATCAAATTCTAAATATCCACAGAGAAATACACCAATAGTACAGAATAACTTCAACAAATTCACACTGTCGACGAGCTGAGCATCCAGCCGGTGCAGCTGAGAGCAACATATGAGACTGAGAGTGACACATTGCCGTTTATTAGTTCTGGATGGTGGTTTTGTCTGGCAGACCCACACACATTTGGCTCTTGCCGTGGAAACAATACACAAATCCCCAGGCAACGGACTGTCATCTCTCTCAACCATATGAAAGAACTTCAGGGTAACCATACCAAACGCCTGAGAATCCTCCAGCTGCTTCAGGTATTAATCACTTCCTGTATTGGAACAAAGGCTTCTGGGAAATGGAAGGATTTCAGGGTAAATTGCCTCACACAGGTATTTAAATTTTTCGAGCGTAATGTAATCAAAAGCAGCAACAACGAGTCATCGTTGCATCACTCCTCGATATTGTTATGTTGAGTGGTTCAAGTGCCGCCACAGCCCGCTGTTAGTAACGGGTGGAGCGAGCCACACCGCCTCCTTGATGATGACAGGGTGTGTTTAGTCTCCGGGACCCGAGGATGACTTTAGACATAGACTGGGGGAGTTATTGGCGCGCTCATCCTATGACTGAGACTGAATCAAAGTAATGTTAGTGATTATGATGGCAACATATAAGTAAAGCCAACGTATTGTATTCATTCTTCTGTTTGGGATTACAGGCAGTAGTAAAAAAGAATGGGAACATACTCTCACAGTCACACGTAATCCCCGACACAGACACCCACACGAAGGTTCTCATTTGTGTCTGGTGTTTGGGGGAAAGCTGTGAAAACGACAGCTGTGGTGTGATAAAGAACGTCACGCTGGTTCTACAGCTGCTGGCTCAGAGCCAACACCGCTCACAGGATTGACTGACACAGATGGAAACCTGCTCCTAATATGCCGTGTTTCCGGCCTACCAGCGAATGTTCGGTGCACAAAACATTTGCTATATCTTTTGCCTACATTTTCCTTTTCTGTGCTAGCTGCATTATTGTATCCTAAAGGGTCCAGTGAGGAGCCTGTTTCCCGTAGTGTAATGGTTGTGTTATATTTTTAACGTCCAAAACAGGAGTTTCTGGCATTTGACCGATGAGTATCACAGGTTTCCGTTGTTTTTTGATGTCAGCCTGCAGAGGTGAAGGTTTAGGTTTCTCTTAATGTAGCCATCTATTAATCTTAGGTAACAACTGATTGCTAGGGGAATTCACTGTTCCCCTGATTTCCTGGCTCGGCTTCACTCATGGGGGATATAAGAAACTCAGCACACAGCAAGGCCCAAGGCCCCCAGGTCTGCTAATAGAGATTTCAGATGTTGTCCAGCAAGAAGATCACCAGGCGTGCCATCAAAAGGGGACACTTCCAATGCAGTAAGCTATAAATAAGTAGCCCCCGGGTTAGGAAAGCATTGCTGTCTTGGTGCACTAAGAGGACAGAAAAACACATGTGTAATGAAGGATACGGCCCCCAGATGAGCTACAGTGAACTGACTCCTGTTTCCACATTTGTGTATGAAAAACCTCATGTGGTATGGTCTGATGAAAAGCACTGAGTCATTCAGGGCAGAGTATCAGCTTTGTCAGAGAGCTTTTTGTTCCATTCACAAACGGATTTAGGGCCCCTGGTGGAGTCAGCCAGACTACCTGATCTGACGCTAGGCAGCAGCCACATTAATTCCTCACAACAGAAACGCTGTGGATCACCGCTCACGCAAGCCTCTTAACGAGCAAACCGACTGGATCAGGGGAATGTAGATGAGGCCCAGCTCCCATTTTCCATTCCTTATGAGCAGATTGGCTGTGCAGATGCATATGTTTGGGGCAAAATGTGGCACTTCAAGGGAGAACTGTGCGTGGGTGGAATAGCAGTTTTGTCCTAAACTCAATCGTCAGGGTACAAGGACTATTACCGCCTCGGGGGTACACAGTAGAAGCTAATGATTAATGAATGTGTCCTCTAACCTGCACCACAACACCATTTGTACCTTTTCTAAATAGTTAATGCAAAGTTACACTAACGGTTAGTGTATTTCTTTAATTTCATCAAAACAATGAAAAATAATTCATTAATATTGTAATGAAGTTAAACTTGAGGAAGCCTTGTACAACAGAGTAGTCACGTGGTGCGTTATTCTCTACAGGATGCACCGCAGGGAAAATAAACATTTAATCATGAAGGCTCATTATGTATTTGTAGCCAACTTAGTCATTTTGATAGTAGGCTAATATAGCTAATATAGATACATACGGCATGTGTTATCTTCATTATAAGGCTTATATAAGGTTTGTAATTTTTTGCGGCTCCAAACATTTTTTAGGTCCAATATGGCTCTTTCAACATTTTGGGTTGCCGACCCCTGCACTAACCCATGGTGTTATATTGGAGAACACAGACTTTTAGACATGCACAGATAAAACATCTAAAAGAACCAGAACATGCTGAATGTTTTACACCAAGGTACTGGCAAGACAAAACCGGAGGCAAAATAGAGGCTTCAAAGGAGGCACCTTCACTGCTTTGTAAATTTAGCTGTGGGGGGAAAGAACATTCAAAGTCAAGTTTAAGTAATGACTGTAATTATTTTGGAGCCAGCAGATTATTCTCAGCTCTGCAGAAAAAGAATGAGTTATCACTGCTGTACGCCCTATTTTTAAATCAGGAAACAGTGATGCTGATATTGAGGTCGAATTACTTGCCTCTCAAATAGGTCATGCTATAGCTCTGTAGGTCTACTGTGTGTTCAGTGTACTAACTGTTTCTAAATCAGTACAGTCACTAAGACGGACTGCTCCTGTTTGAAAAGGCGATGACATGTTGAATTAACTGTTGTTATGCCGTAGATGTAACACAAGTCTCAGTTTATCCTCGCCTTCTCGCTGCCTCCTGGCAAACCCTGCTGACGCTCTCCTCCCCGCACGGCTGTGGTCCCCAGCAGGAAGTAAATCAGCCAGGGAGGCGCCCCAGACCAAACACTGCAAGGGCCTCTGGAGTCTGAGGGCGTGTGGGAGGTGTGCATCGAGCTCACGGGGCGCTATGTGCTTGTTACTTCCTCGTCAAGTGAAAAAACAGACGTTGCTGTATACACAGACAAGCATGTAAACTCTGAAATCTGAGGACATATAGACAATTGCACATACTTGAGTTTACACACAGGCCGCTGTACAGACAGGCGTGCGCAGGCTTAAGGCAAACATTTTCATTTTCCACACTACAAACAACACTTAGGGCAGCAGTCTATACTTAACATCCTCTTCCCACAAATCTCCCTCTGAAACTATATTTACTCTAAAGCCCCTCACATAATTACTCCATCATTTGGAGCCTTCTCTGAATCCCCTTTACTGGCAAGCATCGTGAGATATCCACTCCGCAGGAAAAGAGTGTCATTTTACACTTCTCCAAGAGATATCACACTCATATGCGTGTGCTTCTGACCTCACACTGTCTTTGTTGGAGGGCTGGCTTTAAATAGGGGCTCATGCCTAAGTGGTTAAGACACATTGTGACACTGTGCTAGCGTTAAAAAGCCTTTTTTTATCTCTCGTGACCCGAACCAGGCCCCGGACATGTTTGTCTTCAGGAGACATTTTTTAAAGAATTAAAGCTAGGAACGATCTTCCTAGATTTGCAGAAATCAAACAAATGGCATCTTTTTTTTGGAGAGCATTTACCAAGAGCATTTACCAATACTACTCTCTCAGAACATAGAAAACGTATTGTGAACACATCCTCAGCTCATGTTAAGTTTCCACTGTGAGTTTTTAGGGAGATCAAAGATCAAATATAATACATCAGACAATAGAAAGCATGTCTCTCTCAAATAATCCGGTCTGATAATTAGCTTTTATTAGAAATGCTGCCATCATTCCCTGGAATAACTCTGCCCTCAATAAACTCGAGCACAGAGCCTCAGATCAAAGTGTGGGTAACTTTCCATGAGCATGTACATCTGTGACGTCTGAGACATCAGTATCGGTGTCCTTCATAGGCGGCAATTACCAATCCTTTTCCTGTGACTATCCTGATGCATTTGCTCCTCACTTGATTGTTTAATCATCTCCATTTCCGTAACCCTTATCTTCAGACAGGATGAGGAGCCTAATATTTACATTTGTCTCACCACAAACACACACATGAATGCGTTTTCCCAGAGATTGAGCCTCTCAGGCCACCATTGTGTCATAAACCAGAGAGAGAGGACACACAGCATGATAGACAGAGCAGCCAGACGGCGAGGAGGCCTGTCTTTGAATGTTTACTCAGATTATAGTACGGAAAGTACGCATCCTGAAATACAGCAGTAGTCGCCAGGATTACACAAAGGCAGTTTGTCATCTTGAAGGGCTTCATAAAAAAAACAATGGTAGCAACAGAAAGCATACCCACTGACAAATAATAAGAGAAAGAGAGTAAAGTCACAGTTACAATGTATATTTAAATACAAAACATCAAGTTTTAAACGGATGTTTGGCAAATAAACGTGACGGTATATTAAAGACTCCTGTTGTTTATATTTAACAACATGCTGCTACACAGTGAGTGCTTTGAGCTTATCCGGCATAGCTGCAATCTCTTTTGAAGTGATCTTGCAAAGTGTTCCCACATGGATGCACTAATTAAGTTCAGGCTCATTAAAATGCTGAAAGTAGCCGCTTTGAAATACGGTCTGGAATGCTGCAAACACCAAACAAATCCCTGTGATATCTTTCACCAAAGGTCTTTTCAGATTAAGAACAAATCATTCCGAAATGTTTGTTCTCTGTGTGGTGAGAAAGCACGATGACAGTCAGGATATAAAGGTGTTATACATAAAGTCCACTGATGAAGGACTATCTGCAAAGTGTTTCTTTTTTGTAATGGAGAGGGGAAGAAGGGAGGCTACAACACATTCTCTCAAACTGTGCCCAGCTCTAACTAGTGGATGCATACCAAACTCAGGCCAGATAAGATTGTAAGTCATTGAAAGAGCTCCAAAACACCCAGCTCTTCCCTCCCCTGTTGCAACCGCTCCTTTCAGGGATATCTCTACTTGAACCTCTATCAGGGCAGGAAGCACCCAGCCGAGAGAGAGACGACAACAGCTCTACTTCCTCTGGCGTTTACCCTGAACTAAGAAACGTAGCTGATGGGAATGGGCATTCTGGAAAACATGATGAGTTTGTGTTTATGAGCGCCCACATGCGCGTACAGTATGTCCACATGCACATTGTGTCATTGCAGGCGTAAGAGTAGGACACATAACGTCAGCACGGAAGGAACAGCGGGGCTCAGAGCACAAGCACTTTATGGGAGTATGTCAGCGTGTTGTTGGCACTCTGTGTGAGAAGAAGCAGACGCAACCTTAGACGTGTTTTCTTAGTCCCCGGTTGCCTGTGACTCAGAAGAGCAGCAGACACACAGGGGATGTTTTAAAATGGGACAGACTTTAGTCTGATGGACGTGCCGGCCTGCACCAAACACCTTACTTATACAAGAGCACAAACGCCACTCCCTGCTGTCTTGTGGCCTTTTGTGTTTGCATAGGCACGTGTCCATGTGACGTAATGCAGATCTGTCATGTGACATGGCTAAGCTCGGCAAACAGAGCTGTGTCATGTTGTTCCAAAGCCGGTGTAGTATTAGTGATATTTACACCTTGAGTCAGATCTTGGTCAGGAAGTGAAGAGAGGCTAAACTTTCCTGAGAAAATGGACTTGATGAATCACATGGGGAAAAAGGGAGTTCAAGAGGAAGACTGTGAGCGGGTTTGAGAAAGATGGGTCAGGGAGTAGTCACAGGAGAGAAGCCACCCACACTTACCACAGCGGCTTGACTCATGCGGCGGGGTTGGCACACGGCTGTGGGACAGGGACGTTGCACCGGGTCTTCTCTGCAGGATGTGCTGCCTGAACCCTGAGGCGGGGCACGGCGGAGCGTCACGGCCACTGACAGCAGCGTTCAGGACTGGAGCCACAGTGACTGGCGACTGATTAGAGCGGACACACAGTGTGTCACACAGAGAGGGCGTGTACATGTTCAGCAGGGAACAACTGAGCTCTGCACAACTTTATCCAGCTCTAACAGGGTCTATGATTTATGCGTGGTGTTCAGGCAATTATCTTCCTGGATGACAGTGTAAGACATCTGAGAGGACCTTATGCAAATGAGCGGTGGTGCAATCTCCTTTCTGCGAATATTTATTGTTCCTGTCCCATGTTAGCAATCAATGTGAGCGGTTATGACCGTGTGCAACACCTGATGTTTTGTTTTTGCACCTGGCCTCTCTTTCCTGTTTTCATTTAACTGTGTCCCTGATCACTTTATGTACACTCTGTTTCTCTCCGGCTTGTGTAGCCAAGCTGATAAAACCCTCCCTCCTATGGACACTCAGATAAGAGCCTGTGATTACGACATCCAGAGTGGTTAGCGTGCACTCTTACCGAGGCACAATACACATGTGATGTGTATAAATCTCTTCCAGGGCTTTAGGGTGTTTCCTGATTGAATATGTTGAAATATTCTCGTGCTACCGAAACCACACAGTGACACACAAAGTAGAAACCTTCCTGTAGTGCACGGTTGCCAAGTTGTCTTTGTCTTCATTATATTAAATTAGGAGCAGGTGCTAGCTCTGGTAGCTAGGCCAGATGCAGAGAACTAAAGTCCGAGGAACAACGGCACAAGCGGCAGACAGCACTGGAGGGTAAGAGGTATTACATATGTGAACACCTGTGGAAACCTTTTCAAAAGACCAGCCGTCTTCAACATATGTGTTGGACTGGCGTCTACAAGTTATCACGGCCTGTCATTGTTCCAAACCACAATGTTAACAATTATCTGGAAAAGGTTCAACGGTTTGGAGCCAGCTCCTCCGAGCTCATCCGAGCATGTCGGCTTGTAGGAATAATGTTGTGGCAAACCCATGTGTTTATAGAGCTCTCCTATGTGGTAAACATGGATTAAAAAAGGTCTGACAGCTTTTAAACTGCCACCACCCACACTGTCTCATGGAGGCCGGACGTGGTTGAAAGTACAGCTTGAACTGGGCGCAGACCTCCGAGCTGCATTTTGTGTGACTGATTTGAGTATAGTGTTTCATCCACACTCAAAACCCACACATTGTTTGTTTGACTTGTTGCCCTGGTGATAGTGGCATCTCCCAATAGTTGACCTGAATAGATGCCATGGTGTTAGCGCCGGGCACAACTTGATTTGCTTCGCTTCTTCTGATCGTACGAGAATATAAGTGGATCAGACTATATAATCCAACAATCCCAGTAAATAAATTATACTGGGCTTGCTTGCTTTCACAAAGCAAACTGTATCTTTCTGCTGCTGATATATTCTTACAGCGCTGCTGTCCACTGACGCTTTGTCTTAAATAAGATATTTCCAATAGGTACATTTTAAAATAACATGGTCACTTTCATGGCTGTGTGCATGATTGGTTGCTTTACCCGGGGAGGGGGGGGGGGGGGGGGGTGGGGGGGGGAGGACGTCTGGAGTCTGTTTCTGGAGTGACAGTGATGGAGCGCGACTAAAACAGATCATCCAGGGCTGGATGGGGAGGTGTAGGGGCTGCACGCTGTTTGTTTCTGGATCAACATGCTGTTCCTTTCTGGCTCTGTTAGCTATTTGATAGACAGAGGTATATATTACCTCAGTCTGATTGCTTTACAACCCGTTGGCACCAGACCGTCTGCCTCAGGTAGGATCTGCACCTGTGTGCTCAGCAAGACTGATAGGGCACACACACACACATACACACACATACACACACACACACACACACACACACACACACACACACACACACACACACACACACACACACACTGCACACAGCTCTATAGACAGCCTCCTACTTCTAAAAGCTCACTCCTGAGTCAGAGTAGTCATGTACTTTATAAGCAAGTGTTAAGTGGGGAATCAAATGAAACCGTACAAAACTGTCACACTGGAGCAGTGAATTTGATGCTAACTGTGCTGCAAATACACCAACGTATGGAGTTAAAGATCCTTCTATTAGTTCTACATAGATTTAAAAGTGAATAATCTGAAATAAAATTACAAAGTAATGCCGGAAATTCAAATACACCGGTTGCATTATCAATAATTCAAACTTATTTAACGAAAGACTCTTGCAGAGGGCTCAATTGTTTGTCAGATAATCGTGGGGCAACACTGAGGGTTTGTCATCTGTGACTTGTTGGACCTGATCTGTCACTTGTATCACTGTCCTCCCTCGGAGCACAGGGGGTGGGGTTTACCCCTAGCCTTTCTGCGCACAAGAGTAAATGAAAAAAAGTTTACACTGAATGTTTTCGCGCATGTTCTGTTTTGAAACACATAGTGTCTCTTCACTTTCTTTAGGTGAATGGGTAAAACAATTTAGCAAATTAGATCAAATTAAAACGTGCAAATTGTGTAATTAGTCAAACAATTCCACTAAAATGCTAATGTAGCCACAACGGGCATCTGATAATGGAAGGTTGCTTGTTGCTGCAATGCTCTGACAATACACCTACTGGTATGTAGTTTATAAAAAGTGTCACATATATTTCTCGCAGCTGTGGTACACTTATATCTTCACCATCTTTGATGCATGACTTGGATCCCCACCGCATGCACTCACCGAAGCAGAGAAAAAAACAGGTCAGCATATTGTGCAACCATTTGACGCGGAGATCGTTGTGTGGCAGGCCGTGCAATTAAATGTGTGCAGCAACAAATGCAAAACTTGCATTTTGTAATCTGAACGTGCAAACACGTGCGTCGTTGATTTCATGTCCTCTAACATGTATTTATCTTACTGGAATGCTTTACTTCTTATTTTATACTGAGAGATTTGAGGATTGAAGTACTATCGAGTAAGTCAAACTTGGCCTCTCTCTGTTTGAAGCATGTATTTAAAGAAAAGAAAAAAACTTGAAAAGTCAAACAGGAAAGTCAGGATTTATGAAAGTAGAAAAATGTGTTGCTGCAAGGTTAACCCAGTGTTGCACAGGAGAAATGTACCGATCTCAAAGCCAGCACCCTCCTTTCATGTTACCCACCCACCTTATCGCCCACCTCCTAACCTCTGGACATGAGTACATATGTTTCCATCATCTGTGGTTCTGTGCATATACATGTGCACTGCAGGCGCTCAGTGTGTCATATGGCTACAGTTTACAAACAGAGTCAGTCTCCTGTTACTGGACACCGGAGCTATTCTAGCCTCTTCTTCCGATGCACACCATCCGAGTGTCCGGTCTCCATGTGGAAGTCTGCAAGCCAAGGTCACCGGGTCACATTCCTCCAGCTCTTTGGCATTCTGCCCCAGGGTTCAAGTAGTGTGGAAGTGTGTGCGTGCGCATGTGTGTTTGTGTGGCGTGCGTGCATGGATTGTTTGTCTTACATGCCACAAACTGCATTCTGTTAGAGAGGCATTGCAAGAGAGTTCTGCACTGGTGACAGATAGAGGTGCACGCACAGACACACACACACACACACACACACACACACACACACACACACACACACACACACACTCACACAGGTTGTATTTGAAATATAGAGCTTTAAAAGGAGATGTTATATGGGAGTGTGATTAATGTGGCTGTCTCCACACATACTTTCAACAGTCCTGGTTGGCTGGGAGGTGAGTGCTGTGAGAAACTGCTGTTTGCTCGGGGGTGGACACTGATCCTTCAGGATCACTTGCACATAGACATATTTAAGTCTATCTGATTGATTTAGACTTTGTGTACTTGAAACTTGAGCACACCAGCGGAAATGAAGAGAGTCAGTATAGCAGGATGGTGTTAGAAGTTCAACACAGTTTGGCATCTAGAAAATCCAGCAGAGACTATAAAAATAAACATTTTTGTTCATATATAGAGAGAGCAGGAATTCTGCATAGTTGACCAGCATCAGATATAATATGAGGATTTTTGGATTTACTTCAGAATTAGATCTTCTATGTAAATAAAACTATTAATACAACACTATAAATAAATTCCATTCTAATAACAGCCCAGTAAAGAACCACCTTACATCAACAAATCAGCAGAAGAATCAAACACCTTGACATCATGTAGTTTAATCACTAGCAATGCAGCACATGTTATAAAACCTGTCAAATCATACAGTAAACTATAATGTTATAATAACAACAGCTGTTACATAAATACAGTGGAGAAAATGTCTATTTTATTTAAAAAAGGAGACAGTAGAAATATTTCAGTCTTCAATATGGTACTTATAGTTTCATACATAACACAACTCGCTATGACTGAGTGTTTGTATCCATGTTCAGAAACAAGTCATGCCAAATTTCCTGCAATTTCAACCAAATTTTCCCAACAGCAAATCCTTAACTGGATGGACACAAAGCATCATAAATGATACTCCTCTGAACTGAACTTTATTTTGTTTACCCAGTGAGGGAGAGGAGACCCAGGTAATCCCCAAATGACAGACACCCTGTCCTGGTCTTGTTTTCGTCCCTGGCCAGCATCTGGCAAGGGAGGAGCAATCTGATGAGCCCACAGAGGACGACACACACACACACACACACACACACACACACACACACACACACACACACACACACACACACACTCTCACACACACACACACAGCAGATCTCTGTCTGTCTGGAGAGGGTGTGACATGAAGCGTGGGAGGCCAAGACGCTGACATGAGACATGTCTGATTGCTACAGGCAGACAAAATACAAACAGCACTGTGAGGGATTTTGTTGGATGACCAACAGATTTAAGTTACAACATGTGCAGGTTTTCAAATCTGTGACTTTGGGATTATACTTTTACTATTCAACACATAAAAATAAAAAAAGACTAAGAGCAGACTAAAGTGCTATGCCTACAGCCACATGGGGTGGCTTTAAAGCCTGCCACACACCAAAAGAAGGGAATCAATAAAGGCATGAAAACATGTTTTAAACTTGTTAAATGAATGTTGCCATATTGACACACAGTTAGCATGTCAATATCGAGCATGTTTTCAATGTTAGCATGATTTATTATGCTAGTGTACCATACTAACATTAGCATATTAGCATGCCATGTTACAGATCATCACCTGCCTCCTTTCATGAACTTAAGAGTTGGAAACGTTGAACTTCAGACCTGCTGGTGGCGCTAAACTAGAAGAAACTAGTCAGGGGCAAAATAGGTCACTAAAGTCAATGTTTTAGGTACCTTAACAGACTGATTTAAATGTCCTTGTGTATTATGTCTCTTTAGATGCTTCCTAGACAGCCAGTTAGTGGCGACACTTCAGCACGCAGAACATCTTATAGCAGGTAGCACATTTGAAATGGCATTGTATAGCATTTTTTCCGTCGGGGCATTTCATCACATTTTCTGGCACATTGGGCCACTGCAGGTGGTATAGAGTTTTTAAATCCGATAAGAGCATCCAAGCACGTATACTTTTGCAGCATGAGAACTTGAGCCCTGCGTCTTTAGCAGTTGAGCTCATTGCACTGGTCTCTGATCAGTTATAGATGAGTGATCTATATCAGCTTGTGAATTAATTAGAGAACAAGTTTCAAGCTGAAAAAACAACATTTACCCAACATATTCCTCTACCTTTAGTCATCAAACTAAAACTAAAGTTTTTCCTAAGTACAATTACTAATAAAACAAACAAAAATCAGACATGTTTTATTTATAATATGGCAGTGACGCCTGAACTCACACAAGGCAATATCACAGAGCTTCCTGGAGTTCTGTTCCCTGAAATTCCAAGAGTGCTGCCGGAAATCCAACATGAGGCAACAGGCCTCCCCCTTGAAAGGGTCGCAGAGTGTGAATAAGTCCACAGAGCGAACATGGTCGTGGCTGACAGACGGACTGAGTCAGCGCCGCATTCCAGTGGAGTCAACCATCCACTTTACCCTCACAACACACACTCCTCTACACATGCACGCACACAGACACACATACGCACACACACAGTCACCTCTTTAAAGTTTCCCTCCTGCTCACACACAAATACTGTACACTAAAGGTGTACCCGATTTATAACATCCACTTCACCCCGAGAAGACGTTCCCCTTTGCCCGAATCTATCACACACACACACATCACGTCTGTCTCGCTCATTTCCACATACACAATGCATGGCCAATGAACAACTCTCTTTTCGGCCTCAATCTCGTTGCTGCCAAACAAATGTAAACAAATGCAATGAGATCCTCTGGCTATGAAGAGTAGCTCCTCCCCCCCTCTCTTTCACTCTCTCTCGCTTTCGCTCTCCCTACTAAAGGGAGGTCTGGTGGTGAATAACAATAGCTGGTCCTTCAGACTCACCTGGTTTAAATTGATGTAGTACAGTATATCCCACGCAGCTGCTAATGGGTGGCTAGATGCCGCTCCCGAGTCCTTTGCTAATCCTCTGTCACTTCAACCCAGGGAGTCCTACTTCACCGCAAAAGTGCACCTGTGATAGTAATTTGCAGTATAGAAGGTAACAATTCATAAAGAGGGGACATGTATATAGTGTATCAGTAAAGACCAATTAACAATTATAATAATTGAATGATTTAATACATGGGTAGTTTAAAAATAAATGGAAGGTCCAATATAGATTAAATCGAGTCTGTCTCATTGTTCTCTCTGTGTCTTCCGTCAGTGAGGAACAGTGCAGGTTGTTCTGTGCCATAAAGGTGTGTGATTAACTCTGCGTGAGTCAGATACAGGTGTTTTGCAATTTAAGGGAGGCTTCTGACACCACCCCCTTCCCCAGTTTTTTTAGGTTTATAGTTATGAGGCAGCCTGCATCTTCACACGCAAGCCTGCTGTCAGCCAGGAGGAGCTTGCAGCTTATCGTTAATCACACTGGAGACAGTTGGAGGGTCTGCAGCTGGGGTGTCTGTGTTTACACGCTGACAGATTTAGACCAGGCTGGTATACAACTGGTCTCTCCCAGGGGAGGTGATTTGATAGCAGACCCAGGTAGAGTTTGCACTCACTATGGTTGGGGATAACAGTGATAACGGTTGTATTAAACACCATAAAAGAGACAAACAGAGTTCAATCTGAATGTTCAAATTAAATACACACACACACACACACACATACTAAGGATCTCACAAGACAGAAGGACATTCTTCTTTTCAGTTTAAGGGAGTTTTTAACAAAGCCAAGGGTCTTCAGTCCAACCCAGAGCCCTGCCCTATATCAAAGTGCTCGCCTGTCATCATGAGGGCTATTACCAATGTATGATAATGGTGATGACTGGTATTGTCACTTGAGTAATGCAATGTGGATTTTCCTGTAAGGTCACCAGAGTGACGCAAATCCCGTGTCTCAAGAGAACAAACTCAGCCATCTATCCAAATAAAATGCAATATACCTGGCGTGAGTACAGAGCTTCCACATGTCGATCGCCTTGTGTTTAAAACATATTGTGCCAAATCATAAGAAACAGCAGATCTCATCTCCGTGTTTCAGTTTGTGTCGATGACCTGCAATCCTCGAGGTTCAGTGGTTTGAAACTTGACCAGGTAAGACTGGCATGTTTTACTGATATCTCTATCTGGGTTTCCTCTCCACTTTTTGAACTCATATTGATCTTTATCGCATCTACAAGACCATGTCACTTTTATACATCAATAGGTTGACCACATCACAAGCCTGTGAATGACACATTTATGTAGGAAAGCAGTCATTATGAAGACTGGGTCGGGATCCTGCATGCGGGTGGCAGGAGATTTCATTAGGTCGCAAAATAAAATTGTTGATTTTTTATGTGGTCTTTTTATTTCATATTTGTGTTTGCAGTAGACCTTTCAGTCACATGAGAGAGCCTGAATATTTGTATTGTTGGGATAATTGTGGCCTACATAAAACATTGAATCTGATATGATAGGCTAGTGTAAATTACGTCTGTTTAACTGATGAGAGGAAATTAAATGAATGAAATAGCCTATTAACTCTGTGTATTTGATCTCATTTATAAAGTATTTCAACATATGCATATTTTTCCAATAATACATGCAAATAAACCATGTGTGATGCCTATAAAAGAGGAGAATATAAGGTGATTGCTGTAGTATTGGTGCGGAATGTTTTTTTCTCATGATTTATAAATGAGTCAATCCCCAGAAAAGAAGTTTGTGAAACAAAACAATGCATTAAAGTGTAAACTGTCTGTCAAGGCATGAAGGGATACTTTCCTACGGATAACCACATGTGTCAGTGTATTCAGCAGTTGGAGTCTGCTGAACAGTCCTGAGTAATATCTCACTCTAAAGTCTCATTACTTTAGACTCTATGATTGTTTTAAAGCAGACTTGAAAAATATTGACATATCACAAATTTGCCTGTACAAGCTGTAAACATACGACATCCTCTTTTCTTTGACCGTCGTGTTTGATAAGGAGCCCCCCCCCCCCCCCCCCCCCCCAAAAGGAAAGTCTATAACAATGGATCAAGTGACTTTGTGTTGTGTGAAAGCAGTCCCTCGAAAGAATGATCACTAGACGCACAGTTCCCGTCAGCTCTACAAAGCTTCATATTGTCTCTCAGCTTTTCGTTTTCGTTCCCCGGCCCACGACCAGACTGCTTTGATTCATTCTCCCCACACTCATAGTGTTGCGAACAAAAAAGGTCCTAAAAACGAACTGCACACTATCTGTTCAGCAACAGATAGAAGACAAACAAAGTTAGCGACTAGGGTGGACATTGTGAAGCATTTAGCAGCTATAGGAACCAGATGTCTCCCACAGGGGTCGGTGCAGTGAATTAAGGATCTATAGGTGGACAGAAACACAAGGCCAAATGAAGGCTAACGTTGCTCTATATCTTCTTGTTGTATAATAATAAGCAACTGTTTTTTTAAACAACTTTGGTGATAATATGCCAGTATCTTGTTACAGCTTAAATAGACTCCAGCTTGATTAATGTTCCAATGGCAAAATAAAGTAATTTCAAGGAGTTTATAATAGTAGGCCCATGTGTTTTATTGCATCTAATATAACACTTGGAAAACCTTCCTCCTTCCTCAAACAATAAATCTTGTAATCTTCTTTTCACCTATTTCCTTTTTTTCATCTCCCCTTTTGACTCTCATTCCTCCCTCCTTCCTCCCACCCACGCTGCTGCCCTCGGGCTGGCGGCACTAAAAATTATTGAAATAGTGATACACTGTCAAGCAGCCTTAATGAGCAGCTGGAAACTGCACAGGCATTGCCTTCATCTGCAACTCATCAGTGATGGCTGGAACATTTGGGCCAGTGATAACATGTGAACATTATATAAAGGCTGCTCTAGTGAGATGATGTTCAGGGTCATGAGCTTTGTTCCCGCTGGCAAAACAATTCATTATCTTTCTTTTTTTAATTTGGAGAAAAACATGCAACAGCAACACTTTACTTTAACTTAAAACAATGTCGTTTTGACAGAAAGTCTATAACAACATTTAAATAATAGCATACACATTACCAGCTGAATGCAGATATAAGCTATTATGTATTAATGTGCTTTAACTTAAATTCTGTAGAAACACATAAGTGATAAACACAGTGATAAAAAAATCAATTATAACTTAAGGAGATATTATAGGCTTATTGTTGACTGAATAATTAAATGTTAAAGCAGAGTGTAGCCATGTAACGTATCGAAAGAATACATCTTGCCACATTTAAACCCAAGTTGGGCTAAATTGCTTTGACAAATTTCCCCTTGGGGATTAATTAATAAAACAAATGAAATCCCCGCAAAAACTACGAAATGATTTACTCTCATTACTTCAGGTGCAATATATGATCTCAGTGATGATGATACACATTTTAAAAGATATAAAATGTCAAAATTGACCAAAACCAATGAAAACAGGTTTATTTACAAAGAGAATGCCACTGGAAGCACAAGCCGGAACTCACTGACTTAGCGATGATGCAATATGTGTGTGCGGTGAACATGAAAAAGACTGTGAGTGGAGACAGGGGCAGGCCCCGTGACTGAGCACGTGTCTGCGTGGGGCAGCTCCCAACCTGCGTTGAGGAAGACAGACGCCCCGAGGGTCAGACTGTGGCATCTGGCATGCTTCTAAAAAGAGGAAACCTACCCTCCCTTCCTCACCTCCTCCTTCTTCACAGCGGATGCTGATCTTGTCTGTCTTCAGGAGGAAGCAATTATTGAGTCAGAGGGAAAGACGCGCCTCCTTTTAATAAACCCACATCAAATCATCCGATGACTGACAACCGTGTGACTCACGTGTTGGACGGAAGTGAATAGCTTCAACAATGACAAAGAGAAGATTGAATTATAGGCAGTCATGCAGTCAGGAGTCTCAGGACAGTGCTTCGGGCACCAGACATCCCATACTTTCATTTCTCGCCACATGAAGAGCATTTCAATCCTCCGATCGAGCAGCGTGACTCGTTTACGGTCTCTCTGTCCTCTCTCCGTGTGCCTGGCTGTGTTACTCCCATCCTCCGTCCTCTACTAGAAAGTTGACCTGGTAAAATTCCACTCGTTTTGTTCCCTGCTCCTCGAACCTCTGTAGCAGCAACAATGTCCTCCTGTTCAGATGCAGCTGCTCCCTAACAGGCCACATCACTTTAAATAGGTCTTGATGGAGGAGAGGCTTCACCTTGATGAGAGTCCATTATCTGAAAACAGTGTGCGTCATGTTCTGAGTGCACTTTCCATCCTCAAGCGTCTCCTGAAGCTACTCATGTGAACTGGGGACGCTTTGGGCTCCACTTGTTTCCGTCGGAGTTGTAGGACATTAAACAGCACTTTTAGATATAATAGGGAATAAGAAACTGAATATATGACTTTACTTAAGTTGGCTAAATGTGCACACAGCAAGCATCAGACGATAATATGGCAGTTATAAATTATAAACTATCTTAAAAATGTTTTTTTCAAGGTGCTATGCACACTTTTACAGATTGTTTGCAGCTGTAATTAACAAAGATTTTAACGTCTGACTGCAAATGAAATGTGAAATAATTTGTTGGCCACTTGGGGTCATTGAAAACAGTTGAATGTTAAAATGATAAAGAAATGCCTGTTAACCCTTTTGGATCACACTCTAGTCATATTGTGCGCATATTTCAAAATATATACAATAAATAAACAAAGAAAAGTCTTTGTATTTTTAGATAAAAATCAAATAATTGTTTCTTCCTGTAAAACCAAAATGAGACATTACTGACACATTTTAACAAATAATATCTTGACCTCCATCCATCCAATCATTCTACAACTTTAGCAACACAGGAACTCTGACCCCTCTCACTTTTATCCATCAATCAAACGCAAAGGATTGGATTTAAATCCCTCTGTACACCACCCAACTTAACTATTCCATTGCACTGGAGAAGACGTCACATTGTAGGAGCAAAAGAGGCTCTTACGTCTGTTTCACTTGGCCAACTTGTCAACACAGCTTATACATCCAGCAGTTGATGAGAAATATTTTATTTGAGTTGTTTCTGGTCCAATCCACTCTCGTTAAGCTGTTTTTGTTTCCCACCAACTCCTGGCTCTGTAGCTGTAAGTGCTGCACGATCGTCACTCACTTGTTGATAATTCTGACTATATGTTGTTTGGTGCTGGACAGTCATACTGTACATGCATGGTATATCACTTTTTCATTGAAATAAGGTTAGAATGAGCCCAGACAGTAACGTTGTGTAGCGGACTGCTACACAATAAGTAGAAACCTGATTTTAAAGCTCCATAAAGCTCAGGGGTTGTCATGTTATTTGAGACATTGTTATGATGAAAAATGTAGTTCACAGCTCCTCTAACCCTGTAAATCGTCTTTTTATTTCTTAGTAGCTGTGCAGATTCAATTTCATTTCTACTTTAGAAAATGTCTCACATCACCAGTTCCAGCAGGTAAAAACCACAGCAGGAGAGAAGACTCACGCAGAGAGCACGGAGAACTCGCCTGATGAGTCACCGACCGGGGGATGACAGATGAGACCTATCAGTTCACTTTGGGAGGTAACACGACACTACCACAGGAGAGCTTGCTCACACACACACACACACACACACACACACACACACACACACACACACACACACACACACACACACACACACACGCACGCACCCCCTGCACCCCCCCCCCCCACACACACACACATGACAGATATAAAGTCAGAGAAAAAGAGCTCGATGCTGCATTACTCATGTGCATTTGAAATCCATCAGTCCACAGAGGGGAACATCAATAAAAGGGATCAGTTACTCACTAGTCACATGTTGGCTGATGCAATTCGCAAAACTATACCAAACATCTGAAAATCACTGACATCTGAAAATGTAAATCTGAATCTGTTTGTGTGCTATATTCACGATGATGTTCCTTAACAGAGCAAATATCTTTGACAATGTGCATTGTCTGTGCAAGATAACAACTGAGCACATTTTATATTTCCTGTTCAACATATGCGGTGTCCGGTGAGTGCATGTTGTACATTTGACTCTGTGCAGGTCTGGCATTTGTTGTACAGCACAAACTCTACTTCTCTGCATCTCGTTGGTTCATAATGTCAACAAACCTGGATTTCTAAAGACTGTTGATTTGCTCAAACTAAAAGATAACCGAATAAACATTCCACTGATGTCAAAGTCCTCCGTCATTTTATCGCTCACTCGCCTTCTCCAACAGTCTGAATAAATCCTGCAACAATTCCATCACTTAATATACTAACGCGACTTCTTGCGTGACAACTGTGTGCATGTCAGCTGTTTGACAATCCCTTTTATGTCATTTCACAACACAGCACGAGCCTCCGGAACAAGGTGACACACTTTTCACACTCTTTCTCACTCTGATTATTTAGCAGCTCATAAATGTCCGACTGCTTTAAGCCCCTGAGATGCAGCTATCAGTCATTCCCTGCTGTGTGAGCAGGAGAGCAGACTGACAGAGATGAAGCCAAACACTCGTGTCCCCGATGTGAACTGTAAATGGTTTTCAGAGACAAACACCAACGAGCGTTTTTTCCCCTGCAGGTTAATCAACCCAGAGAGCAAACATCGACGTTCCAGTCCTTGGACCGTGCTAACACAGTTCTAAGAATTAGGTTAATTTGTAGGCAAGTTTTCTCACTGCTGTGTACAGTCGAATGTTGTATCCATGGAGAAACCTCCACAGAGAAGTGCAATACCTTTAAAGACTTGCGGATGTGAAACAAAGCAAAGGCCGGAACCTTCATCTGATTGTAACCACTAGAACAATGCACAATAATGTTTCTCATTGTTTATATATCCCTGCACATGCGAATCTATGTACAAATACAAGTTGCAACACACTTGTGAACCGAACGCACACACACACACACACACACACACACACACACACACACACACACACACACACACACAGATGGGTGGAAGACACCAAGAAGAACAAGTTTTACTGCTGGAAGGAGGGAGGATGAATCCTTTATTTAACCCGTAGTGTGCTGTAGGAACACCTTCACACTGCAAGTGTTCAGGCTGTGATAAGACGCACATGCATTTCTGCATGATGTAGTAAACTGAGGAATGTTGCACCACCACAGCTGGTTCAACCCTGACCAGCCACCCCCCCCCCCCCACACACACACACACACACACACCCACACCCACACCGCCCTTCAAGAGGATCTCGTCGTTCCCACATCTCCTCCAGCATCATTGTCAGAGAGCTGATCAAGACGGATGACCGGCAGCACCGCTCGGCTCTGCTGCTCGGCTGCACGGACTCGCTGGCTGGCCGTCCCCGCTCTGCTCGGAGAGGCTGGCTAATAATTTGTCAGCCCCTGTGGGGTATGAGGCCAGCATGTCAACAACGGGCCCAGTGTTTCCCAGGCCAGCGATGGAGATTAGAGAGCGGGGCTTATCCGGCCACTGTGCTGGCAAAGGGGGGGAGGAGAGGGAGGGAAGGAGGGTGAAAGGAAGCCAGGGAGAGAGGGTGGTATTCCTGGGTCACAGTGTTTTGCAATAGTCACGGCCATTACGGAGTGACGGAGGGGGCACTGGTGGCATATTATGTTTGCCAGCTGCAGTACATAACACACAAACAAAGTATAAGTGAGAGAGTATCTATTTCTTCATCTCACATATGGTGTTCCCTTGATGCAAAGAACGTCTTTGTTTTCTCAATCTGAGAGGTGTTGTGCAACAATGTTCCCTCCTTTGCATGTCATACAGCTAACCCACGGAAATGTACTGACAAACAGGCTTACAGCACAAAATGTGTTTTCAGACTCGGAGTGAAACAAAACATAGCAGCAGCAGAAAAATCCTTCCAGCACATATGCAGGTTGACTCCCCTCCGTTATCAGTTGTTCAAACAGCGCTTTGCTACACAATGTACCTGCTGCCCACACAGCTACAGGAAGCTCCACCTTCACCTCCATCACCAGCAACACAATACGTCTGCTTCTGGGTTTTCTCACCAGCTCCTTAAATGTAAATATTCCTGATCTGTGTGAGTACAAGTGCCAGATTTCAGCAGCCCTACAAGACAGACAGTATGAAGAGAATACAATACACACACATGACATCTAGTGGTTGAGTAATAGAAATGTACACACTCAGGGAGTGGGGGACCTATACGCTTCACAACCAGAGGACTACCGTGTGAACAACTTTTCAGAGGATCAGTTCATCCAAGTTATGGAAAGACATGTTTTCTCACCCTTCACCCTTTACTGCACTGTTTTGCTTTGTTTTGTATTGTATTGTGTTATAATGTATATTTTGTGTAAGCACACTGAGAGTCACTTTACCACGTCAAAGTCCTTGTTTGTGCAACTTACTTGGCCAATAAAACTGATTCTGATTCTGATAAGAAATGTAGCATTTAATCAACTAATCTACAACTAATGAGAATCGAGAATCATTTCAGTCATTATTCAAGCCAAACCTCTACAAATGTGATGGATACATGTTACTAAAATGTAAGACTTTTCTGCTTCTTGACCTTTTTTATTATAAATGATGTAATATCTTTAGGTTTGGACTAAATAGGACATTTGTAGACAACACCAAGGACCTTTATCACAATGCTCTGATTTTTTATTGAACAATCTATTAACACGGGTCTTGGTGTTGGGGAGTAGCTACAACTGTGCATACGGAAATGCTGCATTAAAGTTTTTTGTGGCTTGAGGCAGAGCTGATAAAATGCCAAAAGTGATGTCATTTCAGACAGCGTTGGTTGGGGCTAAAACTTACAAGATTAAAAATGAAGGAAATCTAGAGGTGTTGAGTTAAAAAATGTCATTAGAGAAATTTAGGGGCCAGAAGCCGCTCTTCAGACCGAACTGTATGAGGTGTGGTCAAGTTGCATTGTGGGTAATGTAGCTGCCACTTTCTGAGAAAGGAAGACAAATCCATGTAACAAGTTCAACGCAAAGAAATTGTGGTGTAATCTTTTCATTAATTGGAGGAGAAAAATATCTCCTGATTAAATGATGTTGAACATAAACATTAGTTGTAGTTCTGGTAGATGTTGTGTGTACAAAATTAACCCAAATATCTTGTGAAGTTTGGTTTAACTTTCTCCACAGAATACTCTGCTAATGAGCCAAGTCTCTTAACATTAAAACAAATCATAAATATGTTTCAGAGTCTGCGCCCATCCACGTAGGAAGGAGATTGGAGTTGATGGATCAAATGTGTGAAAACAAAACCATAAAAATAATCAATATCAAATCGCAACCAAGTAGTTTTGTTAAAAACATAAATGTTTTTGAGAGCTCTGTTTCTTAACAGCAAAAGCGCCATGAACACTTTGACGTTAATACAAATACATATAGAAGTTTAGATTCATTTTCAGTATAGGGTTTACATAAAAACAAGCAATATATTTTTTATACAGAGTAACTGGGACATTGCATGTGAGCTTTTGTTGCTTTTGCAAAATATTTATTGGGAATGTAGCAAAAATCTATATCCAACCAATGTCACAAAACTGAGAAATATAAAAACACAACTATTTACATACCATTTTTTTTAATTACCCTGTAATTTGAGGGTTAACATTAAGGGTTCATCCTACTGATGAGTGATGACACTACATTTACCTGGTCTAAGCCACACCATTATTATCATGCATTCACTGTTCTGAACAACCCACAGGAAGCTTACTCATTTGGCCAAATAGCCATAATGATAGGGATTGTCCATGTCTAAATTATTTTAAGTGTCAGGTCACTGAGAAAAAATGTAATACCTTGAAACAAAACAGACAGGCGTGTGTGTGATGCTGGCGCAAATCATCAATGAAAGTTTCCGTAGCTACGACACACAACAAGGCAAAAGGTGAATTCACGCTTGAGACAAAAGATGTTAATCTGAATCCACCGTCTGCACAGGAAAACAGAGCAGACACACTGAGCCAACACAAACAACAATTTCAAATGTTTCTGCAAATAGTATCAATCACATTATTCACAGAGAGGGTTGAGTCTTGTATTCCCAGTTTGTTCTAGGTGGAACGAGTAGACAGGGTGTACTAGAAACATTGAGTGTCATCGCCGGTCTTCTTACGTCAAGATGACTAACAAGATAGGCCACAGAATACCTGCTTTATGTCCCTGAACAAACCTTTCCTGTAAGTTCCTGTCTTCAAAGTAGTCTGGTTCACCTCAAAAGACAGAACAGAAAAGTTGCAATCACATATAATTACACAAACCTGCAGCAGTGCACAATCCCAACCAACTAAGGTTTTTGGAGAAACTTTAATTTGACTCTATCGTGAAATTACATAAAATCGAATAAAAAATGCCAGTCAATGAACACAAACTGTTTTAAAATGTCAAGTTAATAATTAGGACGAAAGACAAATATGTCCGTGTTACATTTTCCCACTTGTACAAAAATACTTTTAAACCAACGTAAACAACACAAAAAGAGCCAATTACACTGTACCGTCAGATCATTAAGAAATGACAACTAAAACTGTAAGTGAATGTTAATTCAACTTCCATTATTAAGGTGTGCATGGTAATTGCTTTGTACTGACGTTTGCTCTCTCCGGTTTGGCAACTAATTCTTGACCTATTAATCGAATGAGAATCTTGTGTTCACGAGTGATTCAGAAGAAAACCTTTGGCCATGTGAGTCAGATAAAAGAAATCACTTCCTCCACTGACTGTACGAAAGTGAGTATGCTAAAGAAAAAATCCTTCCTTCCTTGTATTGTACGATGATGCAGCTTCCATCTTGTTTCCTGTTTTTACCGCATCTATCATTCTGTCATTGTGCTGCAATCAATGAGGTACTGTAACATGTTTAGTCTGTCTCATATGCTATGAACTTCATACACCTCATCTTCGTGCCTTATTGAAGTCTTAAATTAGTGATGGATTAGAAGACATGATTATTCTCATATTTAGCCTTTGTTTGAAAGATTCATCCTGTAAAATCAGATAAAACAACAACCTGACATATGAATACGCCACAGCTAGAAACTAATATCACAAAAGACACTTTATCTGTGAGTGCCGGTACGTTGAAGTACTTAGTACCTTTGTCCTCCCGTGCACATGCATACTGTTCAAGATGTGCCTCCTGATGGATGGTGGAGGTCTCCAAACTCTCCATCGTGGAATATGCCAAATATGAACCATTGATAAACTGTCAGATTCCTTGAATGTATTTTAACTCTAAATCTGTCCTTCTGTACACATTACATCTATCCATCCTGGAGAGGGATCCTTCTCTGTTGTTCTCCTGAAGGTTTCTTCCCTTTTTTCCCCCTGAAGGGTTTTTCCTGGTCCAATATGAGGTTTTGGGGCAGGGATGTCTATGTGTACAGACTGTAAAGCACTCTGAGACAAATTTGTAATTTGTGAAACTGGGCTATACAAATAAACTGGATTGAATTGAATGTGGAGCCGTGTACACTGCTGTTTTTCACTATGAATCTCATTTAAATATTCGCTTCACATTTTGAGAAGTAGAAAAGGCCGACACTGGAAACCCTTGAGAAAAGTGTGCTGAGCATGCCGTTGACCCTCTGGACAAGACATTTTATAATCTAAATAAATAAAACAGAAGAATGCTGGACTGGTTTCATTTTGATAATCAAACTCAGTATTATTGAGAGCAATATACTGGAACATTTGTGAAAAATATTATTTTTGTGTTAATTTTATAGCTCAAGTATTTGATGTTAAAACTTGTAAACAACGAAACTATTTGGCTTTCAAAGTTCTTCGACCAACAGCTTTGAAAAAAAGTCTGGACAGAACAAATATTACAGCTTGTCCAATATGCTGTTGTCAAGGGCCATTTACAACAGCACTATGTCTACTGTAGGTTTATGCAAATAACTTGGGAGGAAATATGTCAATGTCCTTATATGGACGACACACACATTCAGTGTTGCATGCAAATGTCCATGCAAAAGCAACACTGAGGTGAATGCAAAACATGAAAAGAAAATCAAAAATGTAAATAAAATCATTCAATACAAAAGATCCTAAATACATCGTATCATGAGCTTTAACTGTATTGAGCTTGACATTTATTGATGACTATCTTAACGGCACACTGGTTGCAGTGACATGATAAGCCACCCACAACAAAATAACATTTGCAAAGTGATAAATGTGAGGTGTTGCTGTGATAACAACTCGAGGATGAGCAGGTAAAAAGGTGTTTACTGCACTTATCTCCGGAAAGATAGTTAGACCAAAGAGAATCAAAGAGCAAGCCACAAGCAAATGTCAGTTAAATGCTGCGGAAAGATGAGCAGCGCTTGCACGACACACACGTAAACACACACACACACAAGGGGCAGAGTGAATCCTTCTTCACTGCAGCGCCTGACAAATAAGTCAACAATGTCAGTAAATAAGATGCTATCATTCACAATTCCTTCAGAATTAAGGTTATATTGATCTAGGAGTGATCACAATAATAGTGAAGTTAATGCTACAGCTATACATTTTTTCTGATAACATTATAATAAATATCTTTATTATAAAATGTCGTGCTGAATTAGACCACAAATGGAAATGTGTGGGAGATATTATAAGGGTCATTACAGATGATTTGCAGTTACCTGGTATCAGACCTTGAAGTGGCCGGTAAGGGGAGGGGCCTATTGCACCCATTTTACTTTTGGGGTTTCAGGTGAGTTTGCATACAACATATCACTGACACATATGCTGTTCTCATGACTTTATCTTCAGTCTCTCGGTTACCTGCATCATGGCTGCACCTTTGACTCTTCTGGTTTTATGCTGCGCATTCAGACTGAGCTGCACTGAGAATCCACCTGAATGGTTCAACAACATTTCTACCAGTCTTTTCAGTTTGCCTGGGGACATTATGCTCGGAGGGCTCTTTCCCATTAACCAGATCTCCAGTAACCTCAGCCAGAGGCGGGAGCCGAACAACATCAGCTGTGAAAGGTAAGAGCTCATGTGAGAAAAAGCATTTGGGGGAAATAATGACTCTATTATTTGAGATTCTGCACGAATACGTATGTTTCACCCATCTAACTAGGCTTTTACTTTGTTTTTTATCTGCTTGTGCTTCCACAGTTTAGATGAATTTGGACTGGGCCTTGCTCTAGTAATGAAATACGCAGTGGATGAGATCAATGCAAACCAGATGATCCTCCCTGGCATCAAGTTGGGTTATGAAATCTATGATACATGCAGACAATCTGCCGTCGTGGTGAAGCCCACCATGTCTTTCCTCACTGCACAATCTAACAAAGCGCTACATGTGGATTGTGATTACACAAACTATGAGACCAGCATATCAGCTGTGATTGGTCCTCTCAGCTCAGAAATGGTGTCCGTCATAGGAAAACTTCTGGGATTCTTTCTGATGCCACAGGTTTGACTTCAAAAACATTCACGCTGTTTTTTTCTCAAGAAATATTCCTCTTGTAAAATAAAATGTTCAAAGCGAGGCTAAATATTTGCCTCTTCAGTGTCCGTCAAAAAGGGAAGTGTGCATAAAATGATGAGAAAAAGATGAATACATGTCGTCCTACAACGCAAGCTGTATCACAGAGAAATATTAATTTGTTCTTCATTATTAATATACTGTATATTAACTGCTTTGCCATTTTTTACACACTAGTTAAACATAAGACAACTGCCCATTTGCTGTGCAAATTATCTGCAACCTCAGTAAAAGTGCATCGGACCTTGTATTTCAATCATGGAAAATCAGTGGGGTAATATTCAAAAGTGGTATAATACAACTTTTCTCACTTCAGGTAAGCTTCGGTGCCACCAGTGACAAATTCAGTAACAAGCTTCTCTACCCGTCATTCTTCCGTACGGTGCCCAGTGACAAATGGCAAGTGGACGCCATGGTGTTTCTCCTGAAGGAGTTCAACTGGAACTGGGTGGCAGTGGTGGGCAGTGAAGAGGAGTATGGACAACAAGCTGTGCAGGACTTCTCCAGAACAGCAGAAGATATGGCTGTCTGTGTGGCTTATCAGGGACTGATTCCAGTGTATACCAACCCTGCACCTGCAATAGAAACCATCATTAACAATATCATAGCAACCAATGTTCAAGTGGTAGTGCTCTTTGCTCTCTCAGTGCCAGCTGAGAACTTTTTTAAAGAGGTTAGCAAAGCACTTTAGACACATATTACATATGGATGGATTGTAAGTCACTTCCAATGATTCAATCCAATCCACTGCAGGTCATCAGGAGGAATGTAACTGCTGTGTGGATCGGCAGCACAAGCTGGATCATCAGTGCTCGACTTACTGCGCTCCCCAATATCCAAACAGTCGGCACGATCATTGGGTTCATGGACAAGACCCAGGACCTGAACCTGTTACCTGACTACACAGAGGAGCTCTTCACCAAACTGAGTGAAGAAAGGGCAAATACCACCCCTCCAGCACAGAGGTCCCCAGGCTCTCGTGTCAATCCCTGCCCACAATGTTGGAACTTGTCACCTGCTAATCTGAGTTTGGTGACCGGCTCTGGTGTGAAACACACGTCTTTCAATGTGTATGCTGCCATCTACAGTGTGGCACAGGCCCTGCACAACCTGCTGGGATGCAATTCTACTGCCTGTGTGCAGGGACCGAAAACCAAGATCCTTCCCTGGAAGGTGATTTATTTCTCTTTTGGTCGGCTATATACTTGAAACATATTTCACAACATTGAGATTCATTTGTGAATACATTCTTATTTTGCAGCTGTTGGAGGTTTTAAAGAATACTTCTGTAGACATAAATGGCACACTTTTAAAGTTTGACAGTGCCGGCAACCCAAACATAGGATTCGATATAATAGAGTGGGTCTGGAAAGATTCAGGTTTAGATTTCGTAGCTGTTGGAGACTACGCTGGACAACTGCACATCAACAAATCCCTCTTAAAGTGGCACACTGTAAACTCTGAGGTAATTTCAGCAATTTATTAAGAAATTGTTATAAACTTTTGAACATGAATACTTCTGGTAATTACCATAACAATCCTAACTTTAATGGCACAACGTTTGCAGGTTCCTGAGTCCACCTGCTCAGGAGCCTGTGGGGAAGGCCAGATCCGCAGAGTCAAAGGTTTCCATTCCTGCTGTTTCGACTGTATCGACTGTCTACCGGGAACCTACCGGGCAAATGAAGGTAATGTGGTATCTGTCAAATACTTGATCTTTATTAAAAGTAATTGTGGAGCATTTCAGGAAATCTCTTCTGGACTCATGTCACTCTCATGTCCCCATGGTGATTGTAAGCCTGCAGCCAGAAGCCGGTTTGTTGACTGGAGAAAAACGAAAAACAAGCTAGCCTGGCTCTGTCTCATTTGTCACATTTCCTTTTTTGACAAACAATAAAACATGTTAATTAGTGAGCTTTGGAGGCGCTAGTATGGGCAGGTTTGTAATACATTCAGACACAGACAGGCTATCTGTTTCTTCCTGCCTCCAGTCTTTAGTGCTAAACTAAGCCAATCAACTGCTGGCTGTATCTCCAGATTGAATACACAGACATAAGAGTGATAAATGGTGTGCTACTGTGCTTGTTAATCAAACCAAATGTCATGTTGTTTTCTGACTCATAGATGACATCCAGTGCACAGAGTGCCCAGATCGTAAATGGTCTTCGACACGCAGCAATAATTGCACTGAACCCACCTTTTTCTTTTTGTCCTGGGACACGCCTGAGGCTCTGGAAATTACACTGGCTGTGGTGGTGCTGTTGGTATGTCAGATTTCAGTGGGTGTCATGTTCCTGAAACATTGGAGGACACCGTTGGTATCAGCATCGGGGGGAGCGCTGGGTTTTGTGGCTCTGCTTAGCCTGATGGGAGCGTCCCTCAGTCTGCTGCTCTTCCTGGGCCAGCCAGGGGACGTGGTGTGTCGTATCCAGCTGCCCCTCAGTTCCATTTTCCAAACAGTGGTTCTCTCCATTATGACGTCTATCTCAATGCAGGTGAGGAATGACGGATAAAATACAAGAATGTAGACGAATGTAGGACACAATAAAGAGCACACGTTGTAATTTGGTTGCAAACTTGTCTTTTTAAACAGATTCTGTACGTGACAGAGTTCCCAAAGATGGCCTCCTCTCACCTGCACATAATAAGAGGCCCTGGAAGGTGGCTGTTTGTGTTTGTCTGCTGTACCGTGCAGGCTGGTCTCTGTGGCTGGTTTGTTCAGGAAGTGTCTTTACTGTCGGAATTTGTGGCAGACATGAAAATAGACTTTGTGAGAGAATTCCTGTCTTGTCCGATGTCGCCCTTATCTGGATTTGCTTTGATACAAGGTTTGAACGGCGCAATGGCCCTTATATGCTTCATGAGCACCTTCATGGCAGCGAAGCCTCTTCATCAGTATAACCTCGCCAGGGACATCACCTTCTCCTCTTTGTTCTACTGTGTGGTCTGGGTGGCCTTTATTCCGATCTACATAGGTTTGAATCAGAAGAACAGGTCTATCGTCCACGTTTCTTTCACCCTGGCAGGCAACTTGGGACTGGTGGCAGGCTACTTCTTCCCAAAATGCCACTTCCTGTTGAAAAAGCCTGAGCTCAATACAGCGGAGCACTTTTGTACCTTCCTAGAGGGGGCTCCAGTGACCCCTGCTCAGGAAGAACCAGAGCCCCAGAAAGAGTCAGGGAAATAAATTTGTGCAGTTTTATAAATATGAACTCAAAGTATCTGTACCAGTCATATCTTGTAAATTGTACATCTGCATGCTTTATATGGGAACCAAGCATGTGTGTGAGTGTCACAAACTAGTTTAGTCCTACAGCTAAAGGATGCTATATTGTAATATTAATGTTATTGTGAAAAATACAACCAAGCCAAAATGTGCCTTTTGTACTTTTCAATGATAATAAAGGGTAGAAATGTATTGTTAACATTGTTAACATTGCCATGTCTATACAATATAAAACATTTTAATATGGCTGGTCAAGTAGTGTACCTGTTTTTAGGTACAAAACACACAATCAACATACTCAATATAATGCATTGTTACTTATTTTGTATAAGTACATTTTAATCATATTTAATCATATTTGGGTGTTGAGTGCTAGTAACAGTTTGAGTTTAGTGGCTTGTTGACATATGGTAGACTAAAGTTATGTGTACAGTAAGAATTTGTAACACTTTACTTTAAGTGTATTATATAAATATGAAAAGAATATAAATAATGAATATGACTATTCATTTCTATGTTTAGCTGTGAATTGTTCCTGGGATTCACAAGAACACTCCTCCTCACGGTGAATGAGTGTCGAGGACACTTTGAGTTCCACCCATCCATTATCTGTAACTGCTTATCCTATTGTAACTCCTGATCAGCAGGTGACACTGGGTGAAGGCAGGCTACCCCGGACAGGTCACCAGACTATACAGACAAGGGCCATCCTAAACTATCAAATCCAGGCCCCATGGGGCTTTAGTGTCCCTCGCCACTAAGCCACCATGCAGCTGCACAGGTTGAGTCAATAAAGTTTATTGAAGGGGTCAAATGTTTTGAATGAAATGCTTTGGTGACACATCCCTCCGTCACACATCCTTTCTTTAACTTCCAACTGAGAAAGAGCAATACAAGTGAAATACAGCAATATAGTTACAATGCAATGACACTTCTAATTATGAAGGAGTATTTACGTTGTGCTAGACAAAGGGAATTAGGATATACCAAATATGGTCCTTCTCTGCACATCTAGACATGTGTGTAGATGCCATTGGATCATATAAGTATATGTGAGTTCATGCTGTTAGCTAATGAAAGTCATCTCCTTAGAAGTGTGAGTAGCTGTGCAGTCACCCCCTAAATCAGTGCTCATACACAAGCACAGTACTGAATAATATTTAAGACCAAACCAACATTATGATGATCTGAGTTTGCCAGAGCTCTACAGAGGTTGAGTAAGGAAATGCAAGTTTGAGGGTGAATGATAATAACAACAGTGACAGTAAAGAAGGTGCAATGATGTTAGTGATAATGGTGAAGGTAAAAATGAGGAAAAAAAACATATCTCTTAATTTTTCTAATACAATGATTTATGGTCTAACAATCACAACATCCTCATTCTTCCACAATATGCAGCAATCTGAAATATAACTTTATTATTTAGCATCTGTATACATGCTTAAGATTGTAAATAAACCATGAACATCAAATTAAGTGAAAATCATTACATACATGTGTAACAATAACCTAGATAATCAGCAAAGACAGGCATATAATTAGATCTATTCAATTTAACTTATACTGCTGTCTTCTGGCAGAGACGTTAACCCTGCTTCTTCTTACTTATTTATTCATATTTATATATTTATACTAATGTTACCCTGCTATGTGCTTGCATAATAGAC
>CM070109.1:9313403-9348403 GCA_036178185.1 Liparis tanakae
AGGTTTGGCATACGGCTAGAAAATATGTCAATATTATAGTAGTATTGTATATTTTGATATCCTAACATTGCACACATGTCCTTTCCTGGTTTTAAAGGCTGCATTACATGTCATATAATTGTCCAACTTACCAGAATGTTCTATCATTTGCCTTAATCCACTTACCGGTACTCATCACAATTAATCCAACATCTCATTGTCATGAATATCTGAAAAATTACAAAACTGTCGATAGGCAAGCATACAGTACAACACATATAAAATATCCAATGGTGAATTGATAATCACTGAATATTTACATGGGTTTGATTCAAGCAAAAACTATTGTCCCTCACATACTCTTTTCCAGGAAACGTCCCTTAGAATCATCAAGACATTACAGATATATGTACAGTATCTTTTCATCACACATACGCAAACACAGACAGTTCCAGGTACTCCTGATTATGGTCTATCCTATCTCACAGGCGTGAACAGCATCTTCTCTCACATGGATTGGGACCGCTCGGTGATCGAGAACATACTGGGCTCCTCCACAGGGATCAGTGAGAACAACATCATGTCCTACTTGGGTCTGGTGGAACAGAAGACCAACGAACTGCTCACCGTACAAGCTTTCCTCAATTCTAAAGTAACCTGCTGACCTGTGCTTCTGTGTTTACTTTTCTCACAGACGTTCCTGTTGCATTTCTGCCATGTCATGTAATGTGTCTCTGTATTTGTGGCTCTTGCAGGATCTAGAAAAGGAGTACAACCCAAAAGACCTGGCCAAATTTCTTTTGGGTCAAAATCCAGAACTGCTTCAGCAGGGTGTTCACGTCCAACCTCCAATCAACAGGTCAGACTTCTTTTCGTAATTAGTAAAGCTATACATACATTTAATGACCACGAGCATCCGGTTGATGTCTGTGTCTGTGTCGGTTGGACTCCTCAGTGCGGAACATGACGCTGAAGACTCTCCTGTCACTGATGAGGAAGAACGACCACTGTCACAGGCGGAACTTCGCCAAAGAATATTAAAAGCGGTGAGCGCAACGCTAAGTGCGAATCATGTACTTCAGCAATTGTTTGTGCTTTTCATCATGATATATTTTCCTCTACTTTGTTCATTCTCCTGGATATGAATAATAGGTTTTGCAGAAAGAGAGTTCAGCTCGGCAGGCAGCAACCAAAGCCTCAAAGATCAGCCAGCAGCTGGATGGCAGACAACGCTCGGTGGAGGACGCACCGATCTGACACACTGACCTGATGTTTGAAACGGGGTCCTCGCCATCTGCATCTGAAGGGCTCGCTTTTATCAATAAGCATAATATTGATCCATGAAGGCCATTGCCGCTGATGGAACCGGCCTGTTTGCCCATTTCTAAATGTTGCAGCTTGGACATGTAAACATTTAAAGCTTAATTATGTTATGTATGTCCGATTTTATGATGAATCATTAGCGTGGCCTTTTACAATGCCTGTTTGTTGGTGTGATTTGTTTTGTTGGAACTAATTAGGTCTGGAGCTATAAAGATGCCATTTCAGATTCTGGTGACCAGCTGTCCTTTTGATGTGGGACTTGCCATCTGGCTCTGACTCTTCAGTCTGGTTGCAGTACAACCTCCCGCACTGGCGGTGTTTCATTACATGGTAGTTGCTGCTATGCTCAAACGGAAAGGTTGGGGGCAGCAGAACCTTTTGTAATTCTAATTGGCATGCTGAGCCCTTGAGTCCGTGTTTCCAAAAAGGACACGAGCGTTTAACGCTTGACAGTACAAACGGATTTTTAACAATTTTGTGTTGCTGTAATAATGCAGATTTCTCTCAGATGTGTTATGCTGAATCACGCTCACTTATTCATATTTATGTGACCAATTTGTAGAGCAGGCTTGCCTCATTATCTTCACATGTACCAGTAATATCAGAAGTGTCTGTATCTTTATTTCCGTCAGTGTGGCTTGTAATGTGCAAGGATTAAAAAAACTTCACTTTGATCCTCAGGAGTTTCAAATGTCATCTTATCCAAACATCCTGGGTCGAGCCTCTGGTCTGGAAAAAATGGCAGTCACCGCTGCAGAGAGCAGCTTCCTCTGTACAAATGAGGGACGGGGAACTTATTTTAAGAATTTTCTTTTTTTTTAGCTGAAACAATTAACAAAGGGTGTTGCTATATTTAGCTTTAAAGGTCACCCTGATGCCTTCATAGCTTTTTTACTGATTCATCATTGACTGATCAAGGAAATAATCATTTATCAAGTGTACCTACCCAAACAATAAAGAGACATATCAGTCATTATGTTAAAAATCGAACTTGACTTTTTTGATTATTAGCTCATCTGTAAAAGGTATTTTTTTCCGGTTTTGACGTCAGAAATTTGGAGTAGTGAAACTGTTACTCTTAAAACATTTATGACTGAATTACCAATGGTTTGCTCAGGATAATCCTCCTTGCAGTCTCAACTGTGTGGCTATGAAAACAGATTATCAGAGATAAAAGAGCGCTGTGGAAAGGCAGACGGGTGGCGATGGTGGGAGATGAGATGGAGGAGGCTGCTTTCTTTGAAATTCTACTCTCACTTAGCCCCCTCCACTCCCAACAAACGCTCTGTGCACACGGCTCTCTGCATTGCCATAGAAACCTCCCTTTTAATCACAACAGAAACCTCATTTCCTACTGCTGACAAAAGAGTCTTCATTGCCTGTAGAGACCGCCTGCATCAGCCATTTCCAAGGCCCGCCTCCTTCTGCAGGCTGTACCTACCAGCAGCAGAAGCTTTATTTACCCTTCCCTCTCCATATAAGCACATGTTCCACCTTTTCTCTTGCTTTGGCTTTACAGCTGCTTCATGTTCTAGGCCACCTTCTGCTTCGCACCTTGTAATCATAGGTCATTTGAGTCTGTTCCTTCTTTTTTTTATATACCAGCTGCAGGCTGTTGAGATTGTTGTGATAAGTTCAACTAGTCCTCATCAAAAAGTAATAATTAACTGTTAACTGTGGAAAAGCCTACACATCGAACCACAGCAACAGAACCGGTAGCGTTTCTTCACACTCATCAGGAAACTATACACGCTTGTCCGTGGCCTATTCTTCCGTTCCTCATCAGAATGCTACAAAAAGTCAACTGCAAAAAGTCAACTCAGTCATTAATGACTGACTGCGTTACTCACAGTTCCACTCAATATCCTCACAAATTAATACTGGCATAGATTTGTATCAAGCCACTTGCAGTTTATTATGGATTGTAAAGTTCTTGTCAACTTTCATCCCACCACAGGCAAAGTTTTGGCGTAAATCTCTCCACTTCATATCTCTAGTCGTGTTCTGCTTTGGGAACTAACTGTGTTAGCACTTATAAAATGCCTTGTTCCCTTTATCTCAAACCAGACTGTTATCTCGACCAGGACCCTGTCCTCTGTCTCCCACTCTGTTCTCCTCTCCCTCTTGTTTGTTTATTTGGGAATTTTGCCAGGTATTTCCCCAGCCAGTCTGCCTGCTGCACCCACAATGTTCCCTCCTCTTGACGAACTCCACCCCCCACTACCCCCCCCTCCCCCCTCCCTCCTTCAACTCTCACACCCTCCCACCCACAATTCACCCTTCCATGTATGTTGCTAAGCAACATGAGAACTGGTTCATTTCTTCAGCCAATCAGATGACTGAACATATTTTTGAACAGTGTTGAGGAAGGAACAAGGATATCCCTGTTTTCCCCTCTCAGGTCCTTCTTCAATTATGGGGTTTACACCTTACAGGTAATTGTAGCTATTTCATTACGCTGCACACATATTTTAGAGAAGTGCGCCTTTGATCATTTTCAGCGGCGGTTCATCCCTCGCTTGTACTAGCAATGCACCACTGGGTGGCAGCAGGATCAGTTTCTATGTTACCACACAGGCTGCAAGAATATTTTACTGCTGTTGCTAAGCAATTCTGACTCTCATGTCTTACCTGTGAAACATTTTTGATTTTTACAGATGTCCCTGCCACCATTTTGTCTTTGTTTTCACCATTTTGAAATGCATCCCACTCTAAAAGGGAAACAATGTTGGTTGCACTATAAAGATCTCCTCACATCCAAAAATATGAACCCTCCAAAAGATGTTATTACAATTCAGGCCACCACTGCAGAGACAAAGCCTGTGTGTATCCACTGGTAGAAGGAACGAGATACCCACCGTGTACGAGATCAAGGTTTGGGTTAAATATTAGCCTTGAACGGATTCGGCTGGCTTCATCTCATCATGCAGGAGGCAGGAAATGTGCTCTTGAGTGATTAGGCCAGCAGCTCTTGTCTCCACTTTAGCAGCAGTGGAGCGATCCATACGCTCCCTGGGCTGATTTGTCGTGCAGCTTCCTGTTTTCTTTGTCTACCAACCTCTGAGATATTAAGCATTCACTCATTTGACATTCCAGATATGATACCAGCTGATCAAGTCCCATTCAAATACTTCCTAATCATTGATATGTCTTCTTATTTTACACTCCCCAGGTCCCTGTGTCCCTCCCCCTCCTCGATCCCCCTGTGTGTGAGTCCCTCATCTCAGCTTTGGTTGCTGTGCAGATGGCTCTTTGTTGGTGCTTCACAATGGGTCTAAGGTCAGTCTGCCTCATGCCATCAACACACTTAAACTTATTCACTGCAGCTGTCTCGTGGCTGTATTTGTAGTTTATCTAAAATAATTTTCTAACAGACATCAGGTCTGCTCATGCGTGCACGGTTATGTTGTGGTCTTGAATAAAGAGGAAGTTATAAAACCACAGATGTAACGTATAGCCTGGACCTCTCGGGCTGTAAACATGATTACACATTTATTTATTTATCTGCACTACACTGGGGCCTTCTTTGGCATCTCTTAAACTTTCGTCACATTTCTTGTTTTTTGATATGACAGTTGACGACAAGCTTTAGAGGATCTCTGAAACAAACCAGAGAGCAGAATATCAGATCAGCCAGAGAAATAGAAATGCAAATCTACCATCTGTTCTGTGATCCTAATCCAACCCTTTATCATTCAAGAGCTGGTTTAATAATTACTCTCATAGCTTACCCTTTAATAGTAATTCTAAGGCTAACAGGATGTAGTTTCAGAATAGTAAACAAACAAAACATTTAGGCATCTCTCTCAGAAAGATCAGTGTAAATTACACATTTACTAATCTGACGGTCATCCAAATAAAATAGAGCTTAAACACTATAATCATTAACATTATCAGTTCAAGGACCATATGTCGGTGCCAATATACATACATTTATAGACACATGATAATGCCAGAAGCATAAACAGATGTTATGTTTAGTCTATTTGAGAAATGGGAAGTTTTCGCATAGTACAAAGTAAAGTCCGCTGGCCACCACAAGGCTGAGCAGCAGAGGGGGTTTAAAGCAGGAAGAAGCAGGAAGAAGCAGGTAGACTGAAAGGCGGGAAACTAGAAGGAGGAGGAGCATTACTTGCAAAGCAGAAGGAATTACTGGAAATTTCCACTTCCCTGGCAAGGCAGTTGCAAGGGTGGAGCTGTAGGAGTTTAAATAAATAAGGTGGTACAGCTGAACCAGTGCAGAGGGGAAGCTGAAGCTACTCTTTCAAGTATCTATTTGTTAATGAATTTTATTAAACCTAAAATATGTTTTTTACATTGTATAAGTGTATAACATGAAATAGGCTTCTATTTAGGAATTCAAGTTTCATTTAAGGTCATTATGCAGCACAAAATAACATTTAATTTTAGCCCTTTTCAAACACAAAAAAAACACAACAAAAACAGTAGTGCATTCCCAAGAAGAAGAATACATTGTGCATATGTTGATGCAATACGTTGTTGAGAAATTATTGTATGTTCAATTTGTGAAGAAACCACTAATGTAAATAATCAGGATATCTTCTTGAATAAAACATTTTTTTTTAGAAGATGCAAGATCTATGAAAGACAATGTGATTATAGTTCAAGAAAATAAAGATACAGCTTAAATGATCTGATTAAATGATTCATGAATATTATATATATATATATATATATATATATATATATATATATATATATATATATATATATATATACATATACATATTAGGAGGGCAAAGTGCTTGCTGACAGATGATGATATGTTGCAATGCAATAAGATGGTAGGTTGCTATTGCTGTGTAATAACACTTAATACAACACAGCATCAATCGCTGCACATTTCAACATATGTTGAATTATTTATTCTTTGACATTTCAACCTCTATGTTTTAAACATACAATTTACTAAATGCATGCAGTATTGTGGCTTCTGTGACTAGTACATAATACATTACACATCTCTTCATCCATCTATCAATTTAATCATTTTCCAGCAGCTTTTCAGAGTCAAAGGAGCGGTGGCTCCAGCTGGTATCACCCAGGTGACCTTTTCCCCAGCCGTTTCCTCCAACAACTCCACCAAGTGCTTACAAGCCAGCTGGGAAATGTAGTCCCTGTGGCATGTTCTGAGTCTGTTCTGGGAAGTCCCCCATCCAGTCTGTAGTTTGAGGTTTTCCTAGATTTCAGCTGCATGTATTGTCATTGCTACCAAAGTAAAGATGAACAGTCAAATATCATTCTTTATAGTTCAGCCTCATGGTCCAGTATAGTTAACAATGGCTACTGCAGCTAATGCATATTTTAGTGTTCTACCCACATGTGTATGTAATGAGAGCCTGTAATATCTGAACTCCTGCACGTATGCTAGTTGCTTTTCTTCCCCTGGATGGGACACCGCTTTGTTATGGAGATAATTCTTAGCCTCAGGTTGTGAGGTGTTATTCCTCCCAGTTACTTTACACCGAGGAGCTGAATGCTGTAGTGCACACATAATGGAGTCAGAACCAGTGGAGTTCATACGCCAACGTTAACATGAGCAGCGGCTCCAGACTTTAGCTGCACCATGATATCCTACAAACAGGGAACGAGACAATGCACATCCTTTTACACTGGCTGGAGATAGTGACACACAGTGTTTTAAATCTGAGGGTACAGAGACCAATAGACTTTGATATCAGGAAACACTAGCGCTGGCATTTTCCAAATCCTCAAAGCACTTACAGACTAATCCATGCAACACTGAAGATACATGTCAGCCACAACAGGCCAAACTAGAAAACCACTGGATGTCAGAATCTCTTGGCACCCTGACTCTGAGGAGCTTTGGGTTACATTATGTGTGTTTATATTACTTTTTCATGCTGATTGTATTTGGTTGTATTCTTACTTTAGGTATTTGCGTTAAATGACGCTTTTTTGGTGAAATATTTGTTTGTACAGTTACTTTTATACCGTTTTTTTTCTGTCTTCCCTTTATCAGTTGAATCCTAAATGCAGCTGCAGTGACTTAATCGGCCCAATGTAACTATGCGACCTCTGCAATGTCAACCTTTTCTTTACTTTCATTTCATCCCCTCACCGTATTAGTTTACTTATTTAGAAATTTGCTGTTCATTATTATGATATTCTTACTTTTGTTTTATGTTGTTCTCTTGGTTCTTGGGCCTTTGTGTTGTTATTAAGTGATATTGGTGCATTTTTATTGTTCCTGCAATTTGTATCACATCGAATAAAATGTTCAGGAAAAAAATAATGGTTGACTTATTGCACACAAATAAAGACATCTCAAAAAAATATCAATAGAAATGCAATTTTTTTACTAAAAATAAACCTTGCATAACTACATTAGTTTACAGAAAAGTTATTAAACATGTGACTACTGGCCATTAAGTCTCTTTACAAGCATCCCTGGAGTTTTAATTTTAAAATACAGTATGAGCCTCTGGGGGTCGTGTGGCAGCACTAGTAATGCATGTTTCCATTGTGGCATACAATGACTGTACTTAATTGTGTTAATCATAGATCAATAACTTTCTCCCTCACTGTGCATTCAAATGAAGCGTGCCAGTGATAAGTCAACTTCATGTTGTTCTGTACTCTGCAAAATCCTGAAAGCCAGAGAAAGCCAGGCCGACCATGCGGGACTCTGCTGTTGAAAACAAAAGAGCTCAGTTTGCCCCCCACCAATGGGTCCAATTATCGGGACCCTTCCCCCGCCTAATCCCGACCCCTCTGCTCTTTGATGGGCCTCACTTACCCCTGAGCAGTGACATTCCGCAAGTTAGGTCAGTCCTTTGTCCTGAAGAAATTAAGTGAAATTAAGGTGCTGTACTTTTCATCTTGTATCCAGTTCAACATTCAAATATATGTCTCCCAGGTTATGGGAACTGATGCAACACATTTAGTTGACTGTCAAACGTATTTCATTGTAAGAACAAAGAGGCTTTTCTTTTATACAATATGGCTTTCTGTGTTTCCATGATCTTGAATAACCTAAGAAAAGGTGTCCTGTTCCTTATGGAACGCTTTTCCTTGACTCTACTTGCTGCAACACTTTGGTTCACGTCTTTACCTGCAGAGTGAAATAGGCTGTCCATAGATGTTTTTGTTGTTTTTTGTTCAAGATTGGTGGCACATGGAAACATGTTGAGGTAGGCAAATAAGAAGAGAAAAAAAGACAGGAAATGATCTCACAAACACTCCCCCTCTGATTGCTCCCAATTTCCAGCTACAGAAAAAGAGTGAGTAATGCCTTCTGCTGCTTTGAGTCTGCTCCTGTGTTCCTTCCGTGGAGCTACTGAAGACCATTACATTGTGGATGTCTGCTTCGATGCTCTGTAGTCTCCACATGGTCTTTATTTAACACAAAAAAAGGTATTACACTTTATGCAATGCCCATGAGTCCTTGCATTCAAGTGCAGTGACATAATGTCTTAAATTGCTGCGTTGCATATATTTTCAGCCAAACAATATATAACCAATGTAGTGTTATTATCTTCTGTTTATATATATATATATATATATATATATATATATATATATATATATATATATATATAAGTATTAGTATAGTTTGAATCATATAATTGATAGAAAAGTCTCATAATCTCAAAGAACTGACACATAATCATTTGATCTCTGTAATTACAGTCTGTATGATAATATTTCAACTAAGTGTGAGGTGAATGACTAAATGGGGCCTGGAGACTTCTTCAAAATCAGTAGCTTGAAAACTGGCATAGAGAATAAGTGAGGCAGTTAAGGATTTGGCTGTAAAATAAGAGATTAAAAACATACAGTGTCAATATATCCTGAATGTGTTTATTGTGGCAAGTAAAGGACACAAACAGAAGTCAGGCTGTCTAGAAGTATTTAAAATCAAGATTATCTGGAACACCCAAATATGTTTTGTAGACTAGATTCATTCATGTGGAAATTACTTTGTCGCTCTGACAACCATCTGATAATAATCTGAGAACTGCAGGTAAAAGTTTTATGATAGCTGTTTCTAGGTTTAAAACAATAACAGGCGTGGCATAAAGGTTGTTCATGTTTAGGCTGCCACTTGAGAAATGTAAATGTAGGTCAAAGTATCCTGTAAATTTCCCCACTGCGGGACTAATAAAGGATTATTTTATATCCTATATATGCAAAGAAAGAGTCAATTTTATATGTAATAAAGAAAATACAGATTTGTTTCACTTGAGGGACTGACCATGTGGAGACTTAAATTACAAAGTCAAGGACCCACAAAGTTGTGTGTGTTACCACTTCCTTTGGTTTGCAGTTGGATAAGCGAGTGTGGGGACGGCAATGAAAGTTAATGTGAAAGACTTCTGAAGGAGAAGAAAAACAGACCGTTTGGGATATCAAAGAAATCACTCTTTCAATAAGACTATGCTTCTTATTTAAGAGGAATCGGGAAATAAATCTAAAGAAATATAACTTTAAATCATGGTTTACACTTGAAACTACCATGAATAAAAGACAATAGTATCCCAGGAGCATCTATGAAGACTGGGTAATCTCTTCCAATTAAATACCCAAAGACACATCATACTGTAATTATTGATGTCATGTTGTATTCTTTGCATGTTTTTTCTGAATAAGTAACTTTGTACTTTCCCAGGAGAAAAACGTCCCCTTTAATGTTATTAGGACAATACCTATGATTCAATACATGCTGAACATGTTTCAGTAGCCACACTTATACATCACCTCATTACTCTTCCTGACACTCACAAATCACAAAGCAACACATGTAATGTTTAGCCTGTGTGGCACATGATTTGTTTTCTTCTTTTCTTTGTTTCATATATTGCCTTAAACCGACAACTAGTTCAACTAAGTTATTGTTCGACTGTGCAAATACTTTAGAAGGTAAAAATGAGAGGAAATTATGATCAATTTATGTATATTGATATCAAAGTTGTATTCATTTTAGTATTTAAATGCATTTCACTGTGTAAAGTGGATGTATAGCTCTCAAACGTTGCAGCTATTTCGCCTTGAGGGAATATTGTAATAGAATAATGAATTGCTTAATTACGTTTGTTCAATGTGCAAATTGCATTGTTACCGGTCCTCCATTTACTAGGTTAGTAAAACAGTGAAAGTGTGTGCACATTTAAGCAGGAACACATTTTGTTACATTGTGTTAAATATAGAAAGGAGGAGTGGCCGCAGTGTTTTCAAATCGTCACATTATTCCTTTCTGCTTGTAATTTGACACCCCATCTCTGCAGAGAAAGGGCGCTCAGACAAAAGATGCCGTTCGTGGGCATATGTTGAGAAACTTTTTCACTCCATCTACTTGATTCAATATTCAGCTGTGGGTGGACTTTCGTGGTTTATCAATACTTGAACAACGGGCCACTTGCATCCATTTTGAACATTTTAGGCACAACAAAATCAAACGTAACAGACTGATTTGTAGTAGAAAAACGAAGTCTGATGCCTTAGTTCGGAGCTTTAATACAATTGACCAATCAGCGACGAGATATTCAGTGGGCGGGATACCTTTTCAAGATTGACAGGATTTCCTTCCAATCAAATCCTCCGGTGGCAGACATCGTCCAATTGTGTGCGGGATCGACCCGCTGTATCCAACAAGAGTGGATTTTCAACGAGCTGGAGAGAACAGCGGAGACGGGCAGACATCATTTCTCTCTCGGCGCCTTTGGACTATCCACACGAAGGCAAAGAGCCAAGAAATTAAAAATATATCTATTTTTTCTTAACAGAAATATAATTATCTAAATTAATTTAGAAAATTAGCCATGGCCGACACAGCTGTTGACAAAACCGCAATTGCAGAGGTTACAGCCAAGGTGCGTTTCATTCGGTTTTTTCTTCTTTCGGTTGAATTGTGTTAAAACATTTTTTTGAACTTTTTGAAGTTGTTGTATTATTTGTGTTTACAATTGTTTGCTGGTGTTCAAACAGTCGTGGGCGGCTGCGGTAGCTAAACGTTAACGTTACTTAATATTAAGTTAACAGTAATTGAGCAAAAAAAAAATGTAAATTAACTAACTAAATTACTCTTGAACGGTAACTCGTCGACTACCGTTCACCGCAGAGGTGAAAATGTGTTTTCTACACCGTGTATAGCTAAAATATTGTGTGGAAACTCAAACTTATGTGATGTGGGTCGCTAAAAAAAAACCTTGAGCAGACAAAGCGGTCAGGTAGAAACTAGCGCTCGTGAAGCGGAGCCGCTGCTGTGGGCGGGAAGCCGCACTTAGGTTAACGCTGCATTACGGGTTGGGACGAAAACCTCCAGCACTGCCACTAATTATGTCTAACATGGTCTTGTCTGAATTAGACTTTATCCCAAATATGGTAAACCAGCGTTCTCATTAAAACCAGACGTGGTGAGAACGTGAGGCACTTCAAAATAAACTCTTTGCCGAACCGTCACATTGATCAAGAGCCGTGCTTTTATTTTGTAGGAGCTAAAGGAGAAGAAAGAAGTGGAGAAGAAAGAAGTGAAGAAGAAGGAGGAGGAGAAGAAGGAGGAGGAGGAGAAGGAAAAAAAGGAGGAGGTGAAAGAGGAGGGGGAGGAGGAGGAGGACGACGACGACGAGGAGGAGGAGGAGGTGGAGAAGAAGGAGGGGGAGAAAAAGAAGACCGACAACGGGGACGCACCTGCCAATGGCACAGTGAGTTGGAGACGAGGACTAGCCTCATGGCCTTTTGTCTTAGCACCCCTCATCATGCAGGTGTCGCTGCACCCGCCTCCCCTTCCTGTTCAGCTGCTCTTCACACCGCTTTGTTTGGGTTGTGAAATGGCACAGATGTTAGCTAGCAAGCGCTTGGACGTTTCAATTGGTGTCTCTAGTTTAGCTTTGTAGCTAATCCTCTGGGGAGTGAGGGCTCCTCGCACATGCCTTTTAAGTGTCCCCACAGGGGTCTGTATGGCTAAGAGGATTATTTCAAAATATGCTTCCATGTTTAGATTTTATTTTCCTCTGTTCAAAATTGTACATTTAATAAAAGCCACATTCTGAATTGTAATATTTTATGTGAACTGACATCTCCCTCTCTTCGTTCAGAATGGTGCTGATCACAGCGACAAAGTGGAGAAAGGAGAGGAGAAACACAAGAATGGAGATGGTATGTTCTCATAAAGGAGTTTTACTGTTTTCAGGGCTATACTTAAAACAACTGTTTGAAAGTCTGCGTGTTTCTCTTTGTTTTGGATTTGCTCATAAATGCTGCCACCTTGTGTGGCCTTAAGGTCAATTATTTTTTTCCATGAATTTTATCTTAGTTACACAACGTGAGGGATGTGTTTTCTGATATGACAAACTGTGCTTACAGGAGCTGCTGAGAAGGCGCCCCCTGCTGAGGAGACTGACGCACCGCCTGTGAAGCGTGCAGCTGAAGAGGAAGAGGTGGGTTGTCACCACGCTGAAATATACAATTATAATCAAATGTGTTGAAATGTTGTGAACTTTGCTAATGCATTTAATGTTTCCCTTTGTTTTAAATAGGAAAAGGTGGAGACAAAAAAGCAGAAGACAGAGAAAAATGGCGACTCAAAAGAGGCAGAAGTGAAGGCTTAGGTATCTGCGCTGCTCCTTGTCTGCGGCTCTGTCCCACCAGCCTGGTCAACATCGTGTTGTAGAGCTTGTGCTTTCTGTACCGTTTGAGAATATTTTTTTTGTTTGCTCCCATGTTATCACATTGCACTGGAGTCCTGAAACATAGTGGCCCTGCATCCTTTTTTTATGAAATGTTATTTATTGGTCTTTAAAATGAGCTTTTTTTTTACTTGTACAAATTGGGCCACACCATGAGATCATTTTTTCATTTCTTGAGGTTTTATATCGGTATGATAGAAGCACAATCTCTATTGTCAGTGCTGACCAGATGATTCATACGTACAGGCAGCTGCTCAACTCCATGGCTCATTTTGACCTCTCAGATTCACGTAAGGACCAAAGATAAGTTTTAAGCAGGGGCTAATGGACAGTTGTTAGCATTATTAGTTGAGGCATCATTTTTTTTTGTTGAGCTGCTTGTTAATCCTTGGCTTGGCTGCCCGGTTAACATAACAGATGGTGCAAATGAATAAAGGGGCTCCGTCTTACGCCTCCATGGTAAGATTTCTTGACCTTGTTGTATGGAGGCAGGATTTTGCAATGTTAATTAACCCCTCTTAAATCTTAAAGCTTTGGTCATTTGTTCTGTATGCATTCCACGCAAGTTTGTACCATTTATACTTTTATTTTTCTTACAATTTCAATGAGTTTTATGTTATGGCTGGGTAGCCCAGTTTTGCTTCTAAAACTGCCTTGTTCCGAACCAGAATGACATTCGGTTACTTCAGCCACGGCTTTGTATATTCTGATCAACAAATAAATTGTCTTTTTACTTAAAAGTATATCTTTTTTTTTTTTTTGTATGAATGTGTGTTACTGGATCATCAATGCTTCTTAAAAACATGGTTTTATAAGTAGGTGATGTCACTTGACCCAATTTTTCTGAACATGGAAAATGGCTGGCTTAGACGCAGGAAGGAATAGGGATAATCTAATTCACTTGGTAATGGGAACGTGTGCACAAAATGGATTTCACTCGTCTGCTGGCTCCCCCTTGTGGTGTACTCAAATATTGCAGCTCATTTCCGAAATCATCTGGGTGGGAACATTTATGGGCCATTACGGTTATCAGTTCAAAACAATAATTGACACAGGAGACAAATGGCAAAATTATCATTTTTAGTTAACTGCACCCTGAATAAAAGCTTTTACAGTAGCACTGCTAATATTGAGCAATAGTTGGAACCATATAACAGCTGGGTTTTATCTCTCAAGCAAGCTGCAACAGCATGATCCATACAGTGACTGTTCCCTCAAACGTTAGCGTGGTGCGCATCCATCAGTCCAGGAGGCTTAAATAGTAGGCAATTGACATTCTGTTGAGGCAGCAATTAAGACTGGCACCTTAATGTCGGAGTATTCAGTGTGAGCGCCAATCGATGAATCGGATCACAATGGTTATACTCTTACGTTGACCTTTCGTTTAAAGCCCTGAAATCTGACACGGTGCCTGTGTTAAGGCGGGCAACGTTTACCGTTTGCCCTGGCACAACAGATGTTTGTGCGGATGAAGATGGCTTCTTTAGGATGGAAACAACGTAAAATAATGACTTTACTGAGCTGGTTGTCCGAGTGTGGTGGAGCAGAAGCCTGCGAGCTTAAGCATGCTCCCTAATGATGACAATAAGCGCTTGCTGCCGGCTCTATGAACCCCCACAGTCCTCCTTCAATGTTGTCCACCTCCAGGGTTACCCATTGTTCACATGAGTCTTCTCCCTGTCTGCTGTTCTTCTGTTTTGTTCGGTTTCCGACTGAATGCTGATTCACACCCCAGTTTCAACTTCTCCTCTTCCTGATAATGACAAGAATCACTGTCATTATTACAACGGCGTGGCCAGGAGTCGGGTGACAGCTCGCGGCTGTGCCGTGGCTTAGTGGGGGCCAGGCACAATGTGCCACCAGCACACATTTCTCTGTGTTCTTGAAAGTTTGTGTACGGGCGTGTGTACGTATGTCATCCTTCATAGTCATGCCTAGATGCTAATTAAGTACTTAATCAGCAATGAACTCATACTTGGGACTTGATTACGAGTTAAACGGCACCAACGTGTGAGACGTGGGGATAGCGCACTAGTAGGTCTCATAATGATTGCGTTTTGTGGGAAGTGTGGTTTATATTTGCCGTGAACAATGTGAAGCTCTTCAAGACTGTTACAGTGATTATGCCTTTTTCAGCTTCTAGTAAATTAAAGAGCTCTTGAATTAATGAAGGTGCATTAACGGTGAGTGTGAGCGGAAACTGGCAGCTCATTGATTCGTGTGATGTAAATATAACTCAGAGAAACAGGCAGGTAGACATTCCCTTGGCTGTATAACCAAACAAAATAATACAACAAAAGTTTTTTTAGAATTACATTGCAGCTCATGCAGACGCTAGGCAACTGATAAAAGGGAGAAAAAGAGGAGGAAAGCTGTGGTTAGCTTGAATATAGTGATCAACATTTCTATGCTAAACAAAAGCAAGCAAGAAAAGACTGAACAAGATTTTACAGCAAAGAATCAGACAGAAGAACTGCTAAGGCTTAAATGTCCTCAAGGAGGTCACTTACGCTCACACGCTCTCTCTCTCACACCCATTTATCACACACTGCATTCAAAAAGATCCCACGTTTGCAAAAGTAAAAATAAAATGTATGTCATCATGTATACACGTATTAGAGCAATGTCTGTCTGTCTGTCTGTCTAGCTCTGAGTAGAGCGGTGCCGATTGGTGTGAAGTGATATTTTGATTTGTGCTGTACAATGTGCAGCAGGATGTGCGGTGTGTTAGTCCTGTGACTGCTGTGAAGGGCAACACACTCACGCGACAGCGTGGAAGCGCGTGCCCGCTGGGTCTGCGTGTGTGAGGTAAAGTAAATTGAGAGACTTTTTCTAAATGTGCACCAGTAGTGGCTGGGTCTCGCTATCGGGGGGCTCACCCTCAGGGGGGGGCAGGTGGTACACCACGCAGAGAGAGGAGTACAGGCAGCCCACGAATGACATCAGGCTTGCAAAGTACATCACTCCCTGGGCCCCACCCACCAGTGAGGTCAGGGGTCCCATCGCCACAGAGACCAGGATCTGTGCCAGGAAATACTGGCAGCTCAGCAGAGAGATGTCCACCCCCATCCCTCGTTTGGTCCCTTCCTCTGACGAGCCACAAAACTGAGGAACAAACAAATGACGATCAATCTCTGTAGTGCACCATAAATCACGTCAGAGCTAAAGGAATAGGTAAACATGTGTGGGACATACGATTATACATGTTTGTGCTGAGATTTAGATGAGAAGATTGACACCGCTCATGCCTGTGCTCTTTATATGGCTAATTTACATTTACACTGCAAATAGGGACTGAAAGGGGACACAAATCTGGCGACTAGTACTTCTATATATCTAAAATAGTCAGGCAAATAGAGCATCATTCTTACACTTTTCTATTAATTTTTTTTACAAAACACAGTCTTTTCGCTAACTTCGTCTTCATATGTCCTGTACAAACATGTGAGTGGGATGGATCTTCTCATCTAACTCTGAACACAAATGCTTATGAGTTTGCCTATTTCCCCAAATCTTTAACTATTCCTCGAAGTCAGTAAAATATCATAAAGCTCCATATCTAGATACTGACCTGAGGGCTCTGGTAGTATTCACACAGCAGAGAGTAAGGCAGCGTGCATAGAGAGGAGAAGAGCACCCCATAGGTGACACACAGAGAGAGTACCACGTAGAGGTTGGTGGACAGTGTTGCCAGGCCGGTGCCCAAACCGAACGCCAGGTAGGCAAAGAAATATAGAGTGCGAAGAGAGAACCGCTCCTCCAGTTTCTCCAATATGGCTGAAAGTTGAAGAAAAATCGCAGAGAGAAACAGAAAGCACTTGTCAGGTTTACCAAGAAAACAACGACGCGTGAATGGCCAGAGCTGCACTGATAACACGTACGCGTCGTGAATGTATCTTACCTGAGTAGAAAGCAGCACTGAATGCATAGATGCACATTCCCCAGCAGCCCATGTTAACACCAGCATTGTACCGCTGGTAGGCCTCAGAGTCATGGGGTGCTTTGGGGTCTCCTTTAAACACAACCTCTCCCATGAAGTCCGTGTAGAAGAGCAGCATGCCTTCAAAGGACAGCCAGCCTAGAGAGAGACGATGAGTATCCGCTCAGTTCATATTCAAGCCAGACGTTTTTTTCTAATGTCGCAGGGTTTTATGTGCAACAATGTATGAATAGTGAGAATTCTCACCCAGGAAATGATTAGTGCATAAACTCCGCAGAGAGGGCGGCATCCTGTAGATGGCTACACACAGCAGCCGTATTGACAATTGCGACTCTCCATTATCCACATTCTCCGTTAGGTCACTCTCATAGCGCACCCCGTTCAGCAAAATGTTTGCAACCTTCGTCAGAAAAAGAAAGAGACAGTGTTTTAAAATGCTGTAGAGGTTTCTACTGACTAAACAGAGTCTATAATATCTTGAATATGTGTCTGGACCTGCTGGCTGAAGGTCACTGTTCTCCTGCGGCCGTTCTCCAGCCCAACAATCTGGGTTGCAATGGGGTCCTCCATTAGTGCGAGACTCTGAGGTCGCTTCAGGATACCAGCAGAGGAGCCCCGGTGTGATCCAGCATCAGGCTGAGCCCCAGCTGTGGCCTGAGATTGTACTTCTCCCTCAGCCTGTGGCGCTTCTGCATCCGGAGCTGCCCCAGCTGGATGAGACCCCACGTCGGCCTGGGTCTGTCCTGCGGGATGGCTGACGGCTCCCTGTGTGGACTCATCAGGAGGAGGAGAGTCCCCTGGAGGCAGGGGCACAGTGGTGGGGTTGGAGGCCAGGGCCTGTGGTGTCTGCTGACCAGTGTAGCAGTCTATGAGCACACTGTCTATATAGGAGGCTCCTAACGAAGAGGCAAAGTCATTGATGCCAGTGAGCGAGTTGTCCCGGCTTAGAAAGCTGCCATATTTCGGAGTGAGGGGGCTCAGCGGTGATATGGGGCTAGTGAGACCAGCACAGAGCCTTGCATTGGCACTGCAAGAATGGGCAAGAGGGTCAGAGTTATATGGGTGAGACTTTGAGAAATTGTAGCTGTAAAGGCCGTCCTCATCTTCCTCATCTAGTCTCAAAGCTGGGGGAACAGGAGGAGAGGGAGGAAGAGGGAGGCTGGGGCTTTTTAGATGAGCTTTGCTGGAGTTCTTGTTCTTTGGTAGTCGCCGTTCGGGGATACTCATCAGAGTCATGGCTGTGGCGAACACCAAGGTGATACTCGTGAACATGAATATGACCCGCAGTTGACCTCCCACCGCCCTTCCAAATTGTGTCTTGTCCCAGTTGATGCCACCCACAATGTAGCCAAATCCACCTCCGAGTCCTGCAGGGCAAGAAATCAAACACATTGGTAATGTCTTAATAGCTTACGTCTATTTTCTCCACATTCTAATGAATATAAGTTATTAACTCCACTGTGTAGTGAACCAGTAAGCGTGAGTTTTCTTACCTGCCAGTAGTGCATGGATGTTCAGCCCCCGATCCTGGTCCTCCGGGCTGCACACGTCCATCATGTAGGCATGGCTCGGGTTGTCTGCTGAATCCGCGCTGAAGTCCATCAGGACCACACCACACACCGTCAGGATGATTCCCCACTTGTGGTTTGATTCGGTGTCAGCAACCGCACCTCCAATGTCCCGTCCGTTCAGCACCAGAGTTAGACCAAACAGAGCGCCTAAGAAAGAGGAAAGTACAGTTCAACTGAAATCCTTCTAATGGTAAGAGTTAATCTACCTTACTCTGAGTTTACAGTCATTTACTAGCATGGAGAGTAGGGCGTAGCAGTTGTATTGTCTCTTCTGGTGCTCTGGAGGAGCTTTGTAAAACATTCATGGGACATCTTTGAGGTATCTCGGTGTGGGCTTAGAAACTGAACATCTTTAATAATAAAGCTTTAACAGGGCTGTGGAGTTTGGGAGACTTTTGCAGTAACCAGGCAGGAAAGGTCGAAAAAAACGTGTATTGATTTGCATTAGAAGAAGCATATAATCCTGTGTTTTTATGTTACAATATGGACTAAAAGTGAGAATATCTTAACCTCTGTTGCATCAGCTTTTACAATTATTCCGTCCCTTAAGTCATTGCACAATATATACTTACATACATACTGATATTTAGTATTGTACTTACTAGGCCTCAAACTGTTCTTACCTATAGCCAAGGCAAAAATAAAAGGTCTCCTTCGCCCAAACCGGGATGTACAACGATCACTCCACGCTCCGAGGAGAGGCTGAACAAGGAATCCTTCAAAGCAAAGACGGAGGACGGAGTTAAAGTCTTGAGTAAAGAACACAATCATTGCTGCTCAAAATCACAAGATATCATATATCAGTCCCAACGGGTGCTCATTGTACCTTTCTGTTCACTTACCCAGAATGGGGCTAATGAACCACACCAAGCTGTAGAATTGATCAGGCAAGCCCATCTGTAGAAGCACAGGAGTCACATAAGCCGTTTCCATGGCATAGCTGAATTCAATACCAAAGAGGACGCAGCCATTGCAGACCAGCTCTTGGAAGGTACGCCTGGGGGGAATCTCACTGAGGTCTAGCTGGTCCAGGGGGCAGGGTGTGTTCGGTGGTGGAGGCGGTGAAGGTCCTATCAGCTTCCGGCGCTTTGGCTGTCTTTGGAAGTTATTGGCTCGGTGACTGAGGTGCCGGGTGGTGGACGTTGGGAAACTGACGGTTTTGGATAGTGAGCTCCTCCAGAGACCTTCCTGAGTGGGTAACCTCCCTCCTGGACTGGCCAAGAGGGGGTCACTGGGGGTGCCCATGCCCGGAGATGACATCTCTCTCAAGCCAGCTTACACTGCAGCATATAAAAGGGTGACACACGTTGTTAACTTTAGACTTGTATGGGTGGGTTTTACACTTTAGAGGTCATTCAAGATCACCATAACGTATCACGTTGGTCATGTGAGTAACTTAATGCTGCGGATGGCTATGTGATGGATGGTTACACCGCAGTCATCAGCAGACAGCGGTGATGGCACAGCAATGATGGGCACGACGCACTGCAACCAATGCGCATGTTAGTGATGTGCGCAAAAAACCATGTGCTCGGCGTGGCTGAGTAGAGCTGGGTAGTATGCGGCACCGCTCTCAAGAAGCTGTTTCCAATTTAATATTTCATGGAGGAAGCTCAAATCGGATTTAATTGACGCGCAGGGGCTCACAATGATGTGTTTCAAGGCAGTTACAAGGATAGCTTTTCACTATCCCTCATATTGAAGCTAAACATTTGAACACTACACGTGTAGCCAGGTAGCCGATCGATTGATCGCCCCCCTATCCTTTTGTCTTCTAATGATACTCGATATGATCCCCGAATTGACATGTGATCCTTAATGTGAAGACCACACGATCGACTTTACTGTGTTAGAAGATGATGCAGGCGTGCACATTGAAACGTGAAAGATGATAATTACCTTGTCGGGGAGGCTCGTCATTTATTGCACCATACTAGGTAAACAGAGCCGGCAATATGATTTATAAAAGAACGAAGGATAAATTACTTGAGTCATGATTGCTGTTTTTTTTTGTGTGTGTGTTGTTCTCCTTCGCATGCAGTCGTCCCCCCGCTCTCTCATCTGTACCTTTTCCTTCCCCCTCTTCTCATCGCCTCCTTTGCCTCTTCCTCCCCGTCTCTCCCGTGACGTCACGTCCCTCCCTGCAACATCAGCAACGCGGATAGTCACCGGTGAAAAAAACACTGTCTGAACATCTCCACATCTACTTGAATATAGTGTACTCAATTATTGATAATAGTCAGTATATTTGAATTATTGACTGATTATTTATTGTTTTGTGTAAAGGAACTCAGATATACTGCTCTTTCAATCATTTTATAATTTATCAGTGAAACCTTTAGTTTATCATTCTGAGCTTGTTCAAACCTCCACACGTTTATTTTATATTCTAGCCAATCCTTAAGGTTCAAAAGATAGTATTAGCTGCACTTTGGGGAAATGTGAGAGCGAGAGAGAGAGAGAGAGAGAGAGAGAGAGAGAGAGAGAGAGAGAGAGAGAGAGAGAGAGAGAGAGAGAGAGAGAGAGAGAGAGGGGAAATTGTCTAAGGACATAATCCTTTCAAGTTTATATTTATAACATTTTATTTAGTTTAGTTTTATTGTTTTACTGTTTAAACATCAGAGATGCTAATGAAAGATGGGATCAAGCTGCATATTATATATATATATATATATATATATATATATATATATATATATATATATATATATATATATATGTGTTTAAATAGTGTAGAATACTAATAACAATCATTTTAATTCAGAAATTGTATGTATAGGAATAATGTCAGAAGGTCCGGTCTTTTCAGCCTGGTGTTTTGGTGAAGGGCTTGTGCACAACTAACAGAAGACACACATATCTAATTTGAGCGCCTTCTGTTCAATCAGGGAAAATTAAAACAGGTGTGTATGATAAAGTCCATGATGATGAGAAAGCACCGCCACTGTGTCGAAGGGAGAAGGACATGTCTGGAAAAGTACAGGTGACACCAATTGTGTTAATGAGGTGTCAGTTTCCTCAAGTTTCCCATGTAAGCTGTGAAAAAACAAGAACCCTGAAAGTAGCTTACATAGAGTTCAGTCCTTCTTAATGTATATATGTTCATTTAATTTCATACATTATATCAGGATGCACCGGTAGCATTTCTTAAGTGATTTAATTGACCACTTCTGACTGCAGGCTCACTTGTAGTAGGGTCTGGCCTGCAGGCTGTCCAGCTTCCAACTAAGAGATGCAATGATACATTTTCCTAGTGCCAAACAGGTTAAAACATCAGAACAAAATGGCTCCGGTTGGCTCAGGGGTTAAAAGAAAGCAGACGGATAGTAGCAAACTATCAGCTATATAAAAAGCAAACAAAGGCCTGGCAATAAACCGTGTTACCTTTGAGCTCACCATGCCTTGTGCATGATAAAAAGCTGAATATATTAAATTATCAGTCACCACTTTGAGTTCATGTAACAGCTGTTTTCATGTGTTATGCTCGTTGTGACGAACCAGTACATGTAGAGAACTACAAGTTGATGTTGGCTCTTATGACAAATGCAGTATTGATCGATTCTAGAGGTGACAGTTGCCCTTCCGAAGCCCCGCCTCCGTTACACGCACAAACCACACACACACATACACGCGCACACACTCGCTCCTCTGTAAATGGCTGACTTCCAGCGCCAACAGAATCTGATTGGACGCCAGCGCTCAGTGGGTGTATCCGGATGCAGATGTTTTGTAACTGTTGTGCGGGCTCCGATTACATATTGCTACTGCTGTCACGTTGTACGATTATTGTGTGAAGGAGACCGTACATTCCTTGTAGCTTTGTTTGCCAGAGAAGGTAAATCGTCGAAAATGGCAAACGTCGACCTCACTAAACTCGGAAAGAACTTGTTAAAGAGCTGTGAAACTGGAGAGGTACGGTATACAGCTGTACTTGACTGTTTTGGTTAGAAAGCTAATTATACTCCTTTGAGCTTTCTGCAGAGTTCATAACGTCATTCGGTGGATTAGTTAGTATTTAAAAATGCCCTCTTTAAATCTTAAGTCATCAGTCACCTGCTGTTAGGTTGACTGGTTCCCCTCAGAGAATACCTGCTGTATTTAACCGACCATTACCTCACAGCTTTGACATACTTGGTGTCAAATGAGGCCTCAGGGAATGACAGATAATGACGATCTGATGAAACGCACGCAAATTCAGATGATGATATTGTTCTGCTATGTGATGTGTGATTTCGCAGATGAGCATGATATCCACGCCCTTCCTTTTTTATAGGCCACCTGTGCGTTGCCTGTGTTGTGGCCTCACTGTGTGTCCCCTATCTCTGTTACAGAGTGTAGAGCTCCAGTCCCTGTGGCAGGACCAGCCGGTGGTCTTGTTCTTCCTGCGCAGGTTCGGCTGTCAGGTGTGTCGCTGGATGGCAACAGAGATCAGCAAGCTCGAGCCAGACCTGAAAGCCAGCGGCGTGGCCCTGGTGGGGGTCGGACCAGAGGAGTTTGGGCTGAAGGAGTTCATGGAAGGAGGGTTTTTCAAAGGATGTAAGCAGTACCTCCTCATCTAAGACCAATGCATGGTCTGTTTTCGTATTTAAATACCTAGTAGCAACTATGAATTTCATTCTGGTCAGGTTTTTTTATTTCAACTCTGTTGCTAGACTTATTGTATATACTAAATAGCTACATTTTCACTGTTGCACAACCAAACTATGCAGCAGAAAAATGTAGTGTGTCAGGATCGTTTACTTTTTCAGTTCAGATAGCAATACCTGGTTTTTGGGTATCGGAAGCAATCGAGTACAGCTCCAATATAAGTGTTTAATGATTAAGCTTTATGTCTGACTGTGTGGATGAGACTAGGATCATGTTTTTTTTAAGTCAATGCAGACTTGATTTAAAACATTGCTTTACTAACTTTGTTAATTCCAAAAATGGTATCTTCTATTTGCGTCTGTATTGGGCAGATATCTATATCGATGCATCTGTAGTCACAAGGATTCAGACACGATTATTGAGCCCATCACTTTCAATAGCCAATTGTTTTTAGGGTTGTAAATGACCATTTATCGTCTTCTTCTTTTAGCCATTTATGTTGATGACGACAAGAAAAGCTACAAGGATTTGGGCTTCAAAAGGTGAGTACAGTACATCCACATTCCCTTTGTGTGATAGAGGAACTGTTTAATGTGGCGGTTTGCTTTATCCATGATGTGTTCATTTGTCAAAGATGATCTTAACTTCAATCGGATACTTTTGATCCACGATGATTAATCGATTCGTCATTTCATAAATTTGTTTGAACAAAAAGCCAAAATGTTTTCGTTTCAGCTGTTTTATGTTTAATGTAAGTGGAAGATGTTTAGCGTTTGGACTGTAGTTCAAATAAATTAAGACATTTGAATAAATCAATTTTTTTTAAGGTTAATAGCTGTTACAGCTCATGCTAATCTCCTCTCTTTTAAGAAAGATGATCTGCCTTGTGTTGATCTGTAATTGAGAAACGGTGTGTCTTCACACTCAGATACACGGCCTTGAGTTTGGTACCTGCTGCTTTGGGGAAGAAAGTGCGAGATGTCGCTTCAAAGGTGTGTAGCTTCATGGTTACGTCATTACTTCACGGCTCATATGTGGTCACAGGAGCAGGGGTCAATCTGTGAGACGCACTTTGACTCTCTGACCTCTGACTGCCTGTTTCCTGCTTTCAGGCCAACGCGGACGGCATCAAGGGAAACTTCTCAGGGGATCTGCTCCAGAGCGGAGGCATGCTCATTGTGGACAAAGGTACGGTCCAAAAAAGGGTCCGTCTTTTGAAAGTGTTTACAGGAAAAACTAATTGATGGTTCTAAACACCTTTATGAACTGGGGGATGTCAATATGACCTTGTGGCATTGCATTGATACAGTGAAGTTTGTCCTGTCATGTGTGTGAAGGTCTCTAAATGGTCAAAGCGATGCATCTCTGCAGCCTCTCCTCTAGAGGGCAATGCTGCATCACATCCTTGTAGTTCAAACCGCGCCGCAACGACTTCAGTCCTCTCCAGGGCGGTCGACTTTCCTCACTTTTTTACTTCTCATATCCACAAAAATAGAATAGAGAAGAATAGAAATATACTTTATTAATCCCCAAGGGGAAATTTGTGGACACAGTAGCACCAATAAACTAAACACACAAGAATAAAATATAAATATAAGAAAGAAAGAAAAAGTGACTGCATAAACTATATATTTTATTTTTTTAAATAAAAAGTAATATATATATATATATACACACACAACATATATGCAAATACAGCAGTGTAAAATAAAATATAGACAATGTGCAAAATGCAAAGCGTGTGTATGTTATTGCTTTGTTATAAAGCCTCATGGCTGTTGGTAGGAATGTTCTCCTGTAGCGTTCCTTGTTGCAGCGGCGTGAGACGAAGCGGTTGGAGAACGTGCTCCTCTGTCCCTGGAGGAGGTGTTGGAGAGGGTGGTCCGGGTTGTCCATTATGGACAAAAGTTTCTTCAAAGTCCTCCTCTCCACCCCCTGCTCCTGGTGCTCCAGCTTGCAGCCGGTGATGGAGCCAGCCCTCCTAATCAGTTTATTAAGACGGCTGGCGTCACCGGCCCCGATGCTGCTCCCCCAGCAGACGATGGCGAAGTGCAGCACACTGGCTACAACCGACTGGTAGAAGATCTCCAACATCGTGCTGCACACGTTGAGATGTTGGAGATAAATATTTAAATGTTGAATTATTTTTGTGTGTGTGTGTGTGTGTGTCATTAGAGACAGTTATTTGTATTACTTAGGTTCAGCCATAAATCTGAGACCATTTGGATCTTAACTATTCAACGTTTTTAAATAAAACTTTAGTGAAACCAAACTGCCATGTACAGGACTTATATATTTTGCCTTTTTTCCTCCTGTTTTCTTATCACCAGTAACACGTGGATATGAAATATGCATTCACTGTGTTGAATTGAACTGTATGCTGTAATTTATAACCGCTTTTATGAGTCATGAGTTCACCAAAGCAAATTAATAATCGTCGTTTGATTTTATTTGACAAGGTCAGCAAGTTGCTTCCTTTGCTGATTTCTCTGAAATATATTTTCCTCCTTAAAGGTGGAGAAAAAGTCCTAGTGCACTTCATCCAGGATTCACCAGGAGACCACGTGCCTCTGGAGGACGTTTCCAAGGCTTTGGGTATCTCATCCAAAGCAAAAGCAGGACAGATGCCAGTGGTGAGACATCCCATAATCAAGAAAAGATGCACATTATTACCATGTTTTATTATTAATTTCCTCCCTCTATTATCTTTACTTAAATGACCTTCATATTGTGTTTACCACACTGGGATGATGCCATTTCATCAGTTCTTCCAGCAGACTTCTTTGGTTACATCAATAGCAACACATAAATCCGAGTCGCCCTTTCAAAGACAATTTCACACGCATTACTCCATCTTCATGGTCTGTCTGTGTCATCAACGCCCCAAACCTTTTAAACTGGAATGATGATCTTAGTCTTTACCTCATTGTACCAAAATGAATTGCACAAAGTTAAGGTTATTCTTTTTTTTAAACGCATGAGTTTTGTTATTACTACCGTAGTAGTCTATATTTAAAAGTATTTGCACACAACCCATTAGAGGCAGGTATTTTTTTTTTGTTATATTTCTTTTTATTTGGAAATGTTGGTAGACACATAACATGGTAAACATGCATTTCAACTGACATTTCCATCTTTTTCTTGACATACAACATACCCCCCCACCCACCCCTCCCACTGGTACACCCAACTAGAGTATAGGAAAATAAATAAATGAAAAGAGGTCACCTCATTTCGCCGAGCCAAACGACTGCACACATACATGCACCTAAACACACATATCTCTGGTACATCTGAACATAAACACACCTGCTTCACTCTGAACAACAAACAGTCATCACATCACAGTCATATCCACAAACTGGTTGCTGGTTGCCAGCAGTTCTAGCCAGTAGGCAGAAACCAGAGCGCCCACATTATCGCCTATCCAACAATCTGATTAAAACATGAATAAAAAAAGAAGAAGGAAATAAATGAATAAAAAATAAATAAAAAAGGCTGTCTATTGTGTGCCTAATTATTTAGGGACACAAAATATACTGCTAGAGGGAATCGGGCATAGTTTTGAGTTTACCCAAGTATGTCAGAACCGGGTCCCAGGTAGAAAAGAATTTGTTCCTTGACCCCCTCAGCAAGTATTTAATTTTCTCTAGATGAATGAATTGCATCAGGTCACCAAACCACACAGATGTCTTGGGTGGGTTTGCAGATTTCCAGTGCAACAATATTCTTCTGCGTGCAAGGAGTGTCATAAACGCCATGATGTTTTTGTGTTTTTTTGTTATTGTGCAGTGTTTTCCATCTGTGACACCAAATATAGCTGAAGTTGCGTTAGGTTGGAGATCAATAATAAGAGCCTCAGAAAGTGTTTTAAAGATGGTACACCAGTAAGATGTCAGAGCAGGGCATGACCAGAACATATGAGTTAAGTTGGCGGTATGGTGGCATCTGCTACAACTAGCATCCGAGTTGGGGTATATTTGAGCTAATCTTGCTTTTGAAAAATGAGCTCGATGCAGAACTTTGAATTGTATTATGCCAAATTTTGCACAGGATAAGCTGTCATTCACCCTTTGTAGAGCACAGTTCCACACGTCTTCTTCTATGTCAGCCCCCAGTTCACCTTCCCAGTCCATCTTTATCTTCGCCAAGGTCACGTTTTTAAGAGATGATATACAGTCATGTATTCTTGAAATTAACCTCTTTGAGTCAGATGGAAGTTCGAGGATATCATCCAAGCCTGCCACTGAAGAGATATTTGGGAAGTTGGGGTCTTGAGACTTCAGGAAGTGGCGGACTTGGAAATATCTAAATAAACTTGACCGAGGAAGATTAAATGTGTGTGATGAATCCTCAAAGCTGGCAAATACCCTGTTTATGTACATATCCTTAAATCTGGCAATGCCTTTTCTTTGCCAGAGAGAGAATGCAGCATCCAATCTAGCTGGGTGGAAGAGGTGGTTATTGCATATAGGGCTTATGTTAAGAAGATATTTAAAACCAAAGTTACGTCTAAATTGAAACCATATTTTGAGGGTGTTGATGACGATTGGGTTATTTGTGAAATGTGATATAGAAACTGGAAGACTGGAGGAGACCAGAGCTGTAAGAGATGTTGAACTGCAGGATCTGGCCTCATAGTGACACCAGTTTGTGTCTGGAGCATGAAGCCAATAGGTAATTTGTTTTGGACATTTGTTGCCCAATAATAGTAACAAAGATTAGGAAGAGCAAGCCCTCCCTGTAGTTTAGGCCTCTGGAGGAGCTCCATACATAGTCTAGGGTTCTTGCCATTCCATATAAATGAAGTGAAAGCTTTGTCAATACATTTAAAATAAGATTTAGGAAGGTAGAGTGGAAGGCATTGAAAAAGATAAAGAAATTTGGGGAGCACATTCATCTTTATGCAATTTACTTTCCCTGCTAAGGATAAGTGAATTGTTTTCCATTTTTTAAGCTCTAATTTAACTTTCTCAAGTAGAGAAGAAAAGTTTTCTTTATAAAGCTTCTGCATATCTCTTGTGATGTTAATGCCCAGGTATTTAAAACCATTTTTTTGCCATTTTAAATGGCAATACGTTATCCTGAATTTGAAGCGCTAAGTTTAGAGCCAGGTATTTTAATAATGTGTTTGGTATCTGGGGTGACAGACATAGATGTAAGCATACATGTTGTGCCTTTGGCATGTTTACAACATTATGGTGGTGGCTATGATCAATTCTGCAACTTACTGTGCAATAGGATTTAAGAAAGGGTCAGCATTATCATGTCAGTGTTAACAAGTGATTGCCCGTTAAAGACTCCAACAACTACAGTGTATATGGTCCATCTATTGCAAATAGATCAGAAAATATGAACAACCATTTAAAATGTCCCTGTTCTATGCCGTAAAAACAAATTAAGAGAGAAACTGTCCAGGGGTCATGGACTTGTTATCTTGTGTCCAGAGCACAACAGGTTTATGTCATCGGCACATGGTATTCAACGCCCGATCCCCGTGGTGCCGGTGCGTGCGTCCCACAACATCCACCATGTCTAAGCTTTTGCAACATGAATGAAACGGCTCCCCCATGACCTGTCTGAAGACCAGCGGATGTCATTGCCACAGCCCCGGCACAAATGCGAGTCACGCGCTGTTTGGCATGCTGGTGTGGAAGAGGCGGCCGATACGGATAAAACAAATGTGTTCAGGGTCGTCTCGTTCAAAGCTTTCCTGTTCAAACGCCTGATGGACCTTGTTAACTTCTCTTAAATGTGCCGAGTAAACCTCACACTAGAATTCTCTGCAGAATACTCTGTATCCTAACTTTAGGCCCCATAAAACATCTGGCGACTGTGGGTCAGAGGTAGCAGGTCAGTCTTTCAATCAGGGGTTGGAGGTTCGTTCCCCGCCCTAGTCGATGTGTCCTTGAGCAAGACACTTAACCCTGAATTGTTCCCTGTAGCTGCGTCTGTGGTGTATGAATGTAACATGATTGTTGTCGCTTTGGATAAAAGCGTCAGCTAAATGACATGTAATGTAATAATCTAACATTGAGCCAATAACTGGAGTGCTCCTGCCTCAATTAAATATGAAGCAATGGCCAAAGGAGAGAGGATGTACAGATTGTATAAACCCCGAAGGCAATTCTTTATTTTATTTGTGTTATTAGGTTATATAAATCAGACTGACTTGACTTTTCCTACCTTCTCTTGCAGTGCAATGATGACGTTTGTACACGGTGACGACAACTGCACATCGTACCACATGAATATCTACACATCTGGCAGCTACATTTGAAGTGCCAAGGAAAATGCAACTGTGATTATAAAACTACGCTAAATATTCAGAACTGCTTGTAATTTATTTGTGACTGCCTTGTATGTAATTGTATTATCTACAGCGAAAGCTGTATTCCTCATCATTAATGTTTAATTGTATGTGTTTTTTTTTTTTTTTTTTTTTTTTGCAAGTGAATTAATATTGTCTTTTTATGTATTTGCAGTGTATTGCAATCACTTTATAAAATTAATGATTTATAATATGTATCAATTATAATATAAGTTAAAACATTTTTTGTTGTCATCAAGTTTCATGCAGATATGAGCAGAGTTTTAATCAACACAAGGTCTCTAACTTGATGTCGTGTAGGGACCATATGAAAGATCAATTGTTAACGACATTAATAATGATAATCTCTCGTGGCTCCATCACAAGACCACAGTGTCTTTACTCGCCTCCAGCATACTTGTTTACTTTATATCCTCTGCTGTGTTGACTCCATCAATGTGTTGACCTGAGACTTCAACCAGAATAACGGGATTTGGTTTCCTCCAGTGTTGCAACTTTTTGAGATAATATTAAAAAAAAATGTTTTAGTGATAATGATGCTGTCCCCTCAAAGCCACACACTCTGTTGAACTGTATAACAATTCTGCAGTTCAACTTTAGACACATTTATTTAAACAGGAAAGTGATCTTTCCTGTTTAAATACTGACATCACTGACATCAGGACAGCAGAAAGTCTCTACATCTTCCGCCGAAAACTGAAAACGCAGCTTTTCCGACTATATCTGGATTAATCACAGACTTGCACTTTAGTAGCACTTGAATGGCTCTTATTATGGTACTTTTGTAGTTTGACTATGTTGAGGAAATGTTACTTTCTGTATTCTTGTTGTTCTTAGTTTGTACTCTAGGTTGAAATGCACTTATTGTAAGTCGCTTTGGATAAAAGTGTCTGCTAAATGACATGTAATGTAATGTAATAATCTTTACGAGCCGTCATAACTCAACATGCATCCTATTAGAAATGTATTGCTGAAAAAGCTAGCTTCATATTGTGCTGTGTGCTGGCAGGGTCACATATGTGTTGATAATAACTACTAAGTATGATTGAGGACTGTGTGACTGCATAGAAACAGATGAACTTAATACTTTTGACTGTTTTTAGGGGTTCACAGTATCACAAATACATAAATAGAATATATAAAAAACAAAAATATCAAGAAGCATTACAAAAAACACTTAACAGATGACAATTCATTTAGGTTTTGTATAAATATATTAAATACAAATGAGAAGGTAGAGACTGGAGAGAGTATAGCATTTGAGACACTTTAATGGCAATCTAGATAATTACATAGCAGCCAACATCATAAACATTTTTAACATCTACATTTTTGCAAAGCAACAATCTTAGTTCATAAATATGTATGTAGATAAATAAAACTCTTGATGGGTATATAGATTAAACATGTTCAAATATAACAATAATGTATTTGTACTTGGCTGGTAATTTAAAAACAACACAAGTTCACCATGTACGTAAATGTGAAGCTAGAACTAAGGGAAGACATGTACGCTTCCTTTCTTACCTAATTTGAATCCTTTATATGTAAATACTGCAGTACAGAACATCAAGTATCAACAATAACACATTGTATATAATGTACCCTTTAATGTTCAGTCAACATCTTTTAACAGTTTTACTCCTTTTAGGATAACGAGATAACAATAAGGAGTCTAAGCTGTTGCCCTTCAAAGCCCAGGACCAATCCGTACCGTACGATTGACAGTTTTACCGTTTGACATTTGGGGTGAGAAGCTTCCTTTGTGGAGGAGAGTGAGATGAGAAGACTGACACCACTCTCGGTTGTTTTGACTGCTAAAAATAAGACTACAGACAGCAGCCTGTTAGCTTAGCTTAGCACTGAGGCTGGAAACAGGGAAACAGCTATCCTGATTTAGTGCACTGAAAACTAAATCAACCTGTTTAGTCGGTAAGTATTCAACTTAAATTAGTCCAGCATATAAGGCAAATTCTTCATTTTAGTTTGGCTTTAGTTCAAATTGATTGATATACAATTGAGATGCAACATATTAAAGAAATAGTTCAACCCAAAACAGTATACGTGGATAATGTCTCTTCCCCAGGCTTGTTATGGTCCAAGATAAAAAATAAAATAATTAAACATTCTCTAAAATGTGTGATTTTAATATCAGGAAATATGTATATTTTTTGTAAATGTATGACCCCTCTCCACTGGCTGCCTAATTTTGAGAGCAGCATTTGGTTGGACACCATCGACAGCCCAGGGAGGTGGTTGTATAAACACTTTGTATTGTTTGGGGAGAACAGTTTCTGTCACTGGAAGGCAGATTTCTGTTATTGTAGAAGAGAACCAGACCTGTATGGAGCCAAGACAGTGACTTTCATTTTGGCATTGAAACGTTGTATTGGCACAAAAATGAAATACTGATATTTTAAAAGTATCCAATCTTTCAATACATATTGAACACACTTGTAGATTTTGTGACCGTGGCTTTTCATTGATTGTCTTCCAATTGTTTTTCTTTATCTTCTTCGTCTTCTTTTACGCTGACAGTTTCTTGTCAATGTTTACTTTTACTGGCGTTATGATGGTTCTCAATGCAATGTTTCTAAGTATCTCAATGCCACTATTTACTTTTTTTTCATTCAGTTTTTTTTTTCAATGCCAAAATCTCAAGTTTCTGTTCTGGTTCCTCACGTAGTTTGTAACTGAAAAGCGAATATATTTTTCCCTTTGAGAAAAGCCTTCAGCATCATTCTTTGCTTCTATTCCAATAACAACATATTCTCCCGTTCTAATGTAACTGATGATATTGCAGCATCCACGTTAACCTCCGTAGGAGACGGCGTTGTTGTTGAGAAGGAACAGTTGCCTCTCTGTCGTCTCGCTGCGCCCAGAGCGGCCAGTAGACACAGATTGGTCCTTGTTCTGACTTACCAAACACAAGCGCGTTACTTGAAGCCTGACAAGTTGGATTTTTATGTGATATATGATCCCGCAATTTGCACATCACAATTACATTGCAAGAATCCAGCTGCCTTGTAGAGACCGAGTTTCTAGTTGTTTTGCTAAGCTAATCTTGCCATCTGCTGTCTCTAGCTTCATGAAATAATAAAAAAACAGACATGAGAGTGGTATACATGTTCTCATCTAAATGCTTTACTCTCAAAATGTCAAGCTTTAAGATGGCGTCACACAATCATCACTTACATTCTGAGTAAAACTCAAAACTATTGTTTTCTTCTGCTTTCTGCCGACTTTCATATACAGTAAAACTTCAATACACACATTCAATTCAGCGGCCTCTGTTGAGACCTAAAAGTCGTGTTTACCAAGGCATCCTGAATGTGACGGATGACAAGCAAACATCCAGAACTGGATGCGTGTGTGTGTGTGTGTGTGTGTGTGTGTGTGTGTGTGTGTGTGTGTGTGTGTGTGTGTGTGTGTGTGTGTTTCCGGCTGTGTTTATAGGCTCTCCTCAGCACAGAAACGGTGTCTTCCTGCCGCCAGTGCCTCTCTCATGAGTTCTGCTCGGCTTTGATTCTCCTGTCATTACTGGTTAATAAAGGTAGAAAATAACAGTCCTGGCCCTGGCCATCTCTTTAATGACAAGCCCCATACTTCAGTGTGTGTCTGCCCGTGGGCTTGTGGCTCGACTGCAGCGGTCACCACGCTTCAGCACACTGCACTTCATCCTTTAATCTTACACAGCACTGATCAATGCGAGATCAGAGGACAAAGCACTTCATCTGCTGCCTGCTCATGTGTGAGTGTGTATGGGAGGCTCTTCTTCTCCCTTCACATGTAATTGGCTTTACCAGAGGCTAAAAGTCTTGTTATCACGGTGTGTTTGCGTCTCTTCTCAGGAGATTGTGTAGTGAAGGAAATAATAGTTTGTCTACACATCGATCGCCGTGTCGACTGACATGTAAACTTACATATACAATACAAGCAGATCGTGTAATATTCTATAAAGTAGGGAAATGCCATTGTAATTTAACAAACGACACATTAGGAGTTTTTTATGGCACAATCTGGTAAAAGGTTGAATGTGTGGAAGCAGAAAAAAGAGAGCGAACGAGCTTCAAACACACAACACCGAACCGACTGTTTAACCAGACCTGTATCTAAATGTGTCACTAACTATTAATGCAATAATGTGATATATATTGTTTGTTTTTATCATTATCACATCACCAACACGTGTTTTCTCACAAGCTAAAAAAATCAGCAGGCCACCAGTATTTTTCAAAACATCTGGAATATGGTTTCTCATAGGAAAGCTTTCATGACAGACGTATACATTTCTGCAGTGAGTACTGATCAACAATCATTTGCAGGACATGAAAAAGAAACATAGAAAAAAGATGATCCTCCAAAAACTACTTAATAGCTTTGTACATTTTTTTGTGTAAAAATGTTGAAAGCTGCAGCTTTCTTAGAATGTTAATTCATGGTTGAAGCTGCAAAGATTTAACAGTCTTAAAGTCTTTAGGTAATTTGTTTTGTGTAACAGTAAATGAACAAACTCTTAGAGTGTGACTAATTCTATTGTAGCTCTACTTCAACAAATCCCAGAGCTTCCACTTATTTCACACTCTTCAGTCAGAGTTAGATTTGTTCACTATTGTTTCTTCTGCAGTGACAGACTGGAAAACAATACATCAGAGGAAAGATAACAAAGGCAGCTCTTTGCCAAATAATACTTGATAAATCACAAAGATCTGCACGAGAGATTTCTTTAAAGATTAATTCAAGAAAGGCAGGCCAAGCATTTAAAGCCAGTCGTAAAAGCTTCAAATTTTTTCTCACGGTCTCCGTTTTCCATGTAGCTTTTTTATTCATGTCCCCACTCATCGTCTGATGTGGGACAAAGCAAAAAACAGAACAAGTGATCTACTCATTCAGAGACAACACTTCAGATTTGAGGAGATACTTTAGCAAGTTTCTTCAATATATTCTAAATATATATATATATATATATATATATATATGTATATATATATATATAAGTTTTGAAACTAGGACGTAGTCCAGGATGACATCCATTGTGACGACATCTACATTATTGTATATGCAAATATCTGTGTCATAACATCCTCAAATGAATTGGAAATAAGCAGTGTGTCTCTGCGGGTTTAAGGAGCACAACTTGTTCTTTTGATATGAGTTGAACAAGTAAGTCAAGAAATACATTTCTCTATCGTAAAACTTTCTACCAGACGCGACACTTCCGCTCGGGGTTCATTTGACTGCCCTTTTGGCATTGAAAAGCTTCTGAGAAGGCTTCGAAGTTCTGGAGAGATCCAAGCACCCTAAAGACCAAAGAAAAACAAAGCATTGTGGTAAAAGCTTCATGAGTTATGAGTGCCAGAGGTCCAGCTTCCAAGTCCTTTAATCAGGGATCAGCAAATGCACCTGCTGCTTATAATACTAAATTTAGCTGTGTTTCCATGCACACGTCAAATGATAGGCACACATGGAGAGGGAGACAGACGCAACATTATACGTCATGTCCAATAGTCACTCTCTTTTGAGCTGTGTTTAGTCTCCACCAACTCATGACACACAGATCAGTATTTCTAGCGGCTGAATGCTCCACTAAGTTCTGCAGC